>JADKLZ010023827.1:0-21366 GCA_021533235.1 Biomphalaria straminea | reverse complement strand
ATGCTCGGTGCACGTATGGCCCAATCACAATCGACAATGAATAATTGTGCAAAGTTTCAATTTGATCAGAGAGCGGGAAGTGGGAGAAATAACGTGTACAACAGTCCACCCCAGACAGACAGACGGAGTGTCTTGATATACGCTCGGTTTAGACAAACAAATTCAGTTAATTTCTGTTAATTATAACTCATTTTTAAATTTTCGTTATCTCCCTTAAGTGAACTAATTCTGTCTAATGTTTGCCAAACCTACTGAGGCCTAATATCATCTATGTGTATGCAACCATGGATTTAGGCGCAAGAAAAGGCAGTAAAGTAGGGACCCAAAACCGATTTTTTAAAATGGTCACGCAGCTTATTTTTTAATTTATTTGGATAGAACTCGTGATTTTAAGACCGAGGATACCAAATTTATGTCTGTAGCTTAAATATTAAGAAAGTTACAAATTTTTAAAAACGCGTTTTTTTGGATATTTTTTTTGGCCTTCCAAACCAGTGTTTTTGAAGGACATTTTAATAGAAACTATAATGCCCCCAGAGATGAAACTCAGTAAAAACATTCATGTGCACACATAGAACAAGTTTAATTTTTTTCAAGCTTGTCAAAACATTATTTGAGTTTATTTACTTGTGCCGAATGTTGCATTTTATCATTTTTGGCATTTTTCAAAAAGGGAGGTAAAAAACAAAAAATGTGCATTTTTTAAATTTTGTAACAAAAAAGCTATAAATGCTACATGAATGTACTATATGTCAAAATGTGGGGAATATATAGATCTACAAGAATAAGCTACTATAAATAATATTTTATTTCAATATTTTGCTGTACTTATACAGTAATATGCAATGGTTTACTAAAACTCTCAAATAAGCTAAACTTTAATGAGCTAAAAATATGACACTAGTATAGCAATAAGAACAATTTATAGATCATAATTTAGATTATTCTCCCTTCTTCCATAATAATATTGAAAAACATATATTTATTTATAGGGACCTGTGTAAGTGTATTGCGAACCAATGATGGTAAAAAAAGACATATAGTCCATATATTTACTTAGAATTCTTGACATAATAATCTTTACAGCCATTTAGCTGAATGCTATTCAATTATTTCTTATTGAATCATTAAACTCTATAAGCTGATTTGAGAAACTGAAAATCAGAACTCAATTTGTGTGCAGAAATAATTTTAAATTTTGTATCTGCTATGTAATGACCAATAAATTATTTTCAGTAAAGCTCAACTATTCTAAACACATAATTTTTGTCATATTCACTGTCTAAACAAAGAATTCTACATGGAAATATAGGATATAAACTGTAATTCCCCAGGCTACTGAATTTTACCATAGAAATACATATATTTGTCATTATTTTCATTATCTTTATGTAGCAAATTTACACTGATTAGGTTGCATGAACTAGAAATATAGTATCAAGCGTTAATTTTTTTTTTCCAAAATTCACAAATTTTTAACTAAAATTAACTTCTTCAAATATATTTTAAATAAATAAATTTAATATAAAAATATGAATACATCCCAATGCCAATGTACTTTTATTACAATCTCAGCCATCAAGCTGTGAGAAGTTTGCCTATCAGAAAAAGAGAAACATAAGTATTTATAATACTTGCATCAAAGCAAGTATCTCAATGACATGTTGATCAAAATAGAAAGATTCATTTTAGTTAGCTACTTTCCATATGTTCTTCTCAATTTAAGATTTCATTATGATTTTAACTTTCAAAACATCCAGCTTAGTCACTTTTTTCCTTCAACATGATCAACCTTATAGACTTTTATGTAGCCTAAATCTTTTAGATGTCAAAAGTTCCAAAACTTGTTTTTCTTAAAAAAAATATTAAATGTTTTTTAAAATAGTTTATGCAGCTATAACTACTTTTTGAAAAATAATATAATAATTAGGTCCTAAGTTTATCATTGTTTTATTTATTATTGGAAAATACTGTCTTGTAAGGCATCAATAATTAGTATAAATAGTTAGATGTCTTAAAAATATGATGTTATAGGATTGTAATCTATTTTTAATTTAATAAGAATTAAAATGAATTAATGTTATCAAATCTTTGGTGGGTTCTTTTTTGTGGATATTTAGTTGATTGAAGATTACTAGCGAGGTTTAGACTTGTGATATTGAGAACTTTGAACTGAGATCAGAAGTCTAAATATAATACCTATTGACTAAGGGCTACTTCATTAATAATAAAGGAAGATCTTTTATTGCAACTAGAGACTATAAAACATACACATAGATCCAGATCTAGATATCTTTCTAGATATTATAAGACAATTAGACTCATATCTTGATATATGTGTATTATATTGTAGATCTAAATAGCTTGCCCTATATTTATAAACTATCGGCCTAAGTTATTATACCTAAGCCTTAAACTTAAATTATAGATATGGCTTCTTTTTAAAGAAGCTATATTTCGTTTTAAGTTTTAACGAATAACATGAAGGACCCTCGTTCTAGATGTCTTGATCAAGATTAGATCTAGACTCTAGAGTACTCTAGACCAAGATCTAGATATAGGTCTAGTCTCTATTGACTCTATATTATTTATATGCATTTGACTCATTTGTCAAAACTGTGCCTCCGAGTAGATCTAATTTGAAGTCCCTAGGTCTATAACACGAGAAATAGGTCTAGATCTAATTTAAGGCTTTATCTTTATGTATTGAAGTCTATAGATTTAATTTAGTGTTATATTTTATCTATTTTATATATATAATATAGATCTAGATCTAGTTAAAAGACCAGATCTACTCTATACTAGAATAGCTTCATTCGATGCCACAATTTGTTGATATTAGCAACGGATAAGGCCAATATGTGATGCGTTTCTATACATTTATTACAATTATAATTATTAATTAAATATCTTGAACCATTACTTTTTTATAAACTGTAAATCCTCCTCTTTAATTTGTATCAATCACTTTTACATAATACGTTATTTAAAAAATTAGGTTTACTTTCGAAGACATGACCCCTTAGAAACACAAAATACTTACAGATGTGTTACACATTAACCTTTCATTCACGTTGGAATATAAATTATTTTTTAAAATTTGGAATAAAAGAAGGTAAAAAAAACAATAAATATCTAATGGTTAACATCTTATTGACCCATCTTAGACATTTTTCTTATAAATTATACGATGTAGATTTAATAAAAATCATTTTTCTTTCACGACTCATGTGTTGCTAAGGACCATTTTGGCACATTCTAGCAGACTACGCACACAGGCGAAATCGCTATTTTATGCGTCTTGTTCGGTTTAAAATGGGGAGCATGTCAACGCTTGTTTTTAAAATAAAATTTACACACTTTTAATGAAAAATAGACGGGCTTTTTAATGGTGACATTAACTAAACGATTACGTGTCTTTATCATAATGAAATTCAATATAGTTTTTTATTTTGTAAATTTAGTTATATAAAAACAATGTTAATCATTTAGTTATTGGTACCATTGTAAAGCTCGTTCATTTTTCTATAAAATACATATGTTCAAAAAAAAAAATTCATGTGTTGATGTATTCCCCATTTTACGAAATAACAAACAAGGTAGAAAACGATCACAGCCGCTAGCACGATTTTTCGGTGCGGTGATGTTACGCGTAAAGGATTATCACCCTTATTTTTTGATCTATAGAAAAAACGCTATATATATTATTGAAGGGCTTAAAATACCCTTTCTAACGGTACCATTTTTACTGTAATCGGATGTTTATACCTTAAGATATGGCAGGGTGAAGAACGCCTAAAAGTAGAAAAATGTTACGCAATTTTTAAAAAGTGCGATTTTTGCTTCGGTTTTGGGTCCCTAAGTAAAGGGTTAAATATAAAACGAAGCGAGTGTATTCGATGTACTTAGCTAACAAGTAACAAGAACTACACATATAACAAGTAGAAAGTCAAAACCGTTATACAAACTCAGATGACGATTTATATTAAAAAGACCACAGTCACGTCTCTGTCAGTAATATCATGTTATCCCTCTGAAGCCCTAACACAAACTGACTATATCTATAATCGTGACGTCACTAAATGTCGCGTTCAAAAGTCTGTCAACTATGGTGCGTCTCTAAACAAACTACTAATACTAAATAAGTGTTTCACAGTGTACAAGTCAAATTAAACTAATTTACTCCGAGATGAAACGGATGTCAAAGGCAAAATATTCATTCAACTCAACTGTCAGGGACGAGAATCGCGTGAACGTTGCTCTGCCTCATCCTGGCGCCCGAGTGGAAACGGCTACCAGAGGAAGTGGCTTGGCGAAAGAGTAACAAACATAGCTCCCGTGGGGGTGCCCCTTGGGTGGACGAGAGTCTACCCCTTCATGGCGCTGGATTGAAAGAAAGCTCCCACGACCCTGTAACGAATCTACGCGCCGTTCCTCGATGGACCGTCTCATTAATGGCGAATCCCGCACGGTTAGCATGGTATAACATAGGAAAATGGTGGCGGCCCCCGGTATCAACTTTCTAGTCCATGCGTCCGGAGAGCCAGTGGTATTGGAAACAGCAATGCCCTATAGGTATTGACTCGGTTCTCTCCCAGACAGAACGGTGGTTCACGCAGGTTTGTTTTTCTTTCCTGTTTGGCGGCCAAACAGGTTTCTTTTCAAACTTAGAGCTCGAAGAGCCTTTGGCTCAGCTCTTAGACGATCAAACGGGACGACAATCAACAAGTGATACAGAGGGATAGACGTTAGCACATGAAAGCTTTAACATGTCTTATCATTGTAACTATCAGCATTGAATAAATGATAACAGAGTTGTAGACCACTTTGCCTTCTTCTTCTCCGTTCTCGTAAATTCAAAACAAGTTAAATAAACAAATTAAACTTACACTACCACATCAGTCAAGTACGATTTCTTTCCCTTGTTCAGCTTAATTCGAGTAGGAGTGGGAGAAATAATGGGTACAAACTTTTTGCCAGACTGACAGAATGAGTTGATGTATAAGCTTTGTAAAAATAAAAAAAACTCGCTTATGTTGAATGAAATGCATAAATTATTTTCTATTCCTGTCCTCACTGTCCAGAGTTTAGAAACGTCAGTGTTCACAAGCTGGCCGTAAAAAAGTATCCAGTCTATTAGAGGTGACACTGAACAACTGGGTGGCAGCAGAGAACTGAACTGTACCATTGTGTAAATTCAAGTTTAATGCTATCACCAGTAGCGGCCTTAGGGGGGTGACAAGTGGGGCAACCGCCCCAGGCCCCGGGCCTGAGGGGGCCCCGCGATCGGAGATTTCATTATCACAAACTTGATCACTACACATTTTCGTAATAAAATCCGATTGGACGTCGATGTTTAAATACAAAATAAACTCTATGGATTGGCTTCTTCCGCCTACGTGTTTTATAGGCTACTGTGCATAGACATCGAGCGGGCATGGGAGTATTTTTTTTTAACTTGAAAGAAAAATTGTTTATGCAGAACAATTACAATACAGTACCGGGTATATAATGAATTTCAACGGCCAATAGTGTGCAAACAGTACCTAAGAAATGTTCTATGTTTTGTAACAAAAAAATAAGACCCACAGCTTACAGGCGGACATACTGCATTGTTATTGTTACAGCGTTGGAGACGGATCAGCCTGTTAGCGTGATGTGGTGCGGTATATATTGTTTACCCTTAGGGCCCCACACAAGACACTAGCCCAGGGCCACGCGTACTGCTAAGGCCGCCCCTGGCTATAACAGTCTATTTGTAGAATGAATTTGTATATTTCTAAAACACACTATGTCCATGTGTCCAATACAAAGTCAATCCGGCTAAGATGAAAAGAAAAGACGTAAAACGTTTTTTTTTTTTAATTATAATGTAATTACATGTAAGCATACAAATAATTAATCAAAAGATGCGTTCTTAGTACTACACAAGCCATAAATGACGGAGGAGATAACCGAAGCATTAATTAAAGGAATACGCAATTACGCCCCCTGAATACTCCACATTTCACACTGACTATAGACTTGAATTACATTTAGATTTATTATAAGGAGGAGGATGTGACACTTGGAAATTGTGTCACATGAGACAAGCAGGTCATTGTCCTGTTAGGAAAAGTAAACAAATATTCATACACTTATTATACAGTTTGTTAAAGGTTTTATTGTTTTGGTGTTGCCTTTAGATACCAGACTTAATTAGAAGTATTAGCATTTTGCTTGTAAGGTCAGGTGACAAAGTGGTTAAGCACTCAGCCGGTGAAGGTGAATGCATGCCAGAATGCTGGGATTTTAAATTGAACATTTTGGGGATTCTTATCGAGACCAATCGCCATAGAAGGCCTGATCACTGACCTGTGGCATGGCAACGAGCTATTGGTCTCCTCTGCCCACATGTGGTAACATCCCAGGTCATATAATGAAAGTCAGCCACATGACACTGTTGTTACCCATTAGCCACTACCACAAATGAGCTGAATATGATGGCTACACAATAAACCACTAGATCTAGGTGTGAAGTACAACAATTCCATCTAATAGTAAGTGGGAAAATAATAAGATTGAGTGTAAGAGCACTTGGTTGTTAAACCCAGAATCATCTCTCAACATCTCTAGCAAAAGGAAAATGATTTAGTAAAGCCAGTTCTTTCACAAACACCTACAAGACATTCTCAGTCTTAAAAACTAGGAAAAAAATTCATATCAACTTTAGAAATCAACTCCAACTATTAATAGCAAAATACTAGCAAAGCGATCGGACCCCATGATGACCTGCTAAATACTGTGAAGAAACGAAAGCTCAAAATGTATGGCCATGTAACAAGATCTTCAGGACTCGCAAAGACCTTCCTCCAGGGAACAGTACCAGGAAAAAGAAAAAGAGGCAGACAGAGAAAGCAGTGGGAAGACA
This sequence comes from Biomphalaria straminea, assembly GCA_021533235.1. Taxonomy (NCBI): domain Eukaryota; kingdom Metazoa; phylum Mollusca; class Gastropoda; family Planorbidae; genus Biomphalaria; species Biomphalaria straminea. The sequence continues at coordinate 14,456 of JADKLZ010023827.1, read as the reverse complement.
ACATCAAAGAATGGACAGGCCTACCATTGAACGAGGTTTTAATCAGGGCAAAGGATAGAGAGGAATGGAGAAAGATGGTCTTGCTTGGTGCCCCAACGGTCCACCAGACTAAGGGATAGGTAACAGGTAACTATATTTTAACAAAGAAATCTTCAATTAGTCATTACTAGTTTAAACCTATTCACAATCTGCTATAATCTGCTATTTATTTCGAAAATAAATGCTCTACAATGTATCATTCTTCGGTATATATCTTCACAGGGTTTTCCCATTTACTTTCTTCTTAACTTTGCAATTTTAAGAGGTTCACTGGCCTAGATAAAGAGTAGGCCACTCTTAAGATATCAGTAAAGATAAAACATTTTTCTAAGTAATCAAACATCCACACTCTTGTCCTAAGTGCTCGATTAGACAATAATGCTCTAACGAATCATTGAAAATGTTTCAAGGTTGCTATTTCTTTCTCATAGTTATTTAATTTTACTTTGAAGTTGCCAACACTAATTAACATTTTCAAAAATTACAATTTAAAAATCCTCAAGCATAAAAACATTTTCCCTCAAAAACATGTTGTGCATATTTTCATGATACACTGGTATGCATTCAAATTTATAGTTAACTCACTGGGTTTTTTTTGGTAATTCAATATTGAGAGTTATGGACTTGTATTATTTGTTGTTATAATTTTATTATATTATTATTGTCAACAACAAAAAATTAAATAAACGTATATTATAAATTTCAATTAACATAGATACATCATTTGAAAACCTTTTTTTTTTTCATACTAAGAAACTTTTATAAAATACTTTTAGAATAGTGGGCAAGCTAGACTAATCTTTATTTTTAAATGTATACAATTTAGTATCTCCATTTTAAAACGTAATGTTTTTGTTAAAGTTTCTGACATTCTTTTACAAATGAGGATTATAATGTCCTTGCTCACATCTTTGCAGAACAGCTGGAGATGACAGCAGCTGAGGTTTTAACTAGGTGCAATTGACAACATCTAAACTACATGCCACTTGACCAAGCAGCGACTTGTGGGAGTGTCAACTGTATAACTTAAATTACATATAATGTTTAAGAATAGGTCAACAATAGTGAAGATATGTTTGCTGAAAATCAGAGAATGAAGAAAAAGCTGAAAGTAAGATGTCTGAAATATCCCAAGATCAGCACAGTGATCTGTGTGTTTATTTTTTTCATCTTTAGATATGTTACTCAGAACATATTTGAGATACCATCAGCAGAAATGGTATGTGGAGAATTATGAAGAAGTTTAGCTGCCCCTGCAACTTCGTCCCAATAGTCAGTCAACAAAACAGATGAGAATTGGTCAAAGTACCAGAACAACAATTACAAATCTGAGCTAGTCCGAATGAAAAACTATGTCCACTGCAATCGCTCTCTTATCCCAGTGCATTATCAACTGGTTACAAATTTCCTATATAAAAACCAGAAAGACATCCAAATAAAATACAATTAAAAAATTACTAAATCCACATGCAGTCAAAAAACACATTTTAAAATACTTGTTATGGAAAGTATGTTATGTGACAAAGTTACGCGCTCTTGACAAGATGGCTGCTTTCTATTTACAGTTATCAAAGATGAGTTAAAGACCAACTGAAGAGGTTTTGGGGTCAGACGCAGAAACCGGTGTAATACTTTTTTTAAGTTTCATAATGCTTAAAAAAACATACATACGAAATATTAGACATATATTCTTTGTAATTATTTAGATATAAGCAATTTAGTGTGCGTTTTAGGGACAATAAAATTTCTCAATCTCGAAGCCATTCGAGATCGGATTCTCCCAGACAACCAAGGTCGATGACGTAGTCTGGGGGAATCTAGGTCAAATTATTCAGTTTATGGCTAAGCGTGTTTCCCTATTCCTTTTTACAGGAATGCTAGTTTCTGAAAACAAAGGCGACTAAAACACACCAATTTATAAAAAGTGGATGTTAGAGTAGGGGAAATTAGGTCAAATCACGCAATTTATGGCTTTACATGTTAGATCTACCGTTTGTCGGCTTTTCTTGATCTAGTCAAGCGAACAGCGTTTCAGCCCACCAGTACCGCGCGCCTCAGTTCACATGTTTCGTTTTACTTAGTCAAGTTACGCAATTTATGGCTTATACTACTGCTTCAGGCTTATTCCAGTTCTAGACCTACTGCTTTTAATCAAGAACTAGATCTTCTTTTCTCAGATCTAATATCTAATGATGTAGATATATAAACTAGAGTACTAGACCTAAATTTGATTATTTGAAGTCTAGATCTAGTAACTAATAGTAGTATTAGCAGATAACGCCAGATAATAAGAAATTAGGCCCATCTATAGATATAGACTGATCCGATCGAGGTGCTGGGCCTAGATCTAGAAAAACAAAGTTTTAAATTATTAAATTACCTAGTCGTCCCTAAATAGGCCCAATATGGGTGAAAAAATAATAGCTACAATGTTGAGCTCATTCAATGGAGTTATTATATTGTAGTGCACGATTATATTTAGTTTTACTCTATAGAGCCACAACCCCGTACAACACTAGTCACTAGCAAATTGAGTAGCAAATAGCTTTAACCTTAACCTAGACTTAAAAATAGTCTAGCTGATTTAGATCTTCTAGATCTAAATTTCTAAAAACTATATAAGCAACAATTAGGCTAGTAATTAGATTAGACATAGAGCCCTAGATATACCTGCTACCAATTCTATAATATTACTACTATAGGAAATATGAATTTTGTTATTCGGGCCTATATATATACTTAAAAAAAAGTACTATAAATCTATAGGCCTATGTAAAAATTAAATTAATTTATTTATCTCACGGTACACTTGATTTATTTGTTAATTGGAATAAAATCATTAGAATCAAGTTAGCAAGTTAATCTGTAACTGTAACAAGGTTTTAAATTGTGTTTAGACTATAAATAAAAGAAATTATCCTACTGGAAAAGGATTTTTTTTTCTGTGGGAAGTCAAGGAAGTGGAAAATAAATTGTAGTATCAATATAATATTAAGTAATGCATAGACTACTGTTAATGTGGTTAATCAATGAATATATTTATATTTTTTTAAAATATTTTATTAAAAATGTAGAGCTATTCATAATTTAAAGTGTTTAATAATTAAGGCTGGCCTCAAAAGATTAATGAGGAATGCAGTATTTTCAGTGGCTATGCAGCCCTAACTGCAAACTACATATTTTGCCATGTTCAGCGAAGACATTTAAAAACCATTTTCTGCTGGTGGTTGAATTAAATGATCTTTCGGATGTCTACCCTCGGCAGTGAATTTTCTTTTGGCCTTTAATGTGTATTCCACGTTGCAATTTCTAATAAAAAGGATTGTTTCAAGAATGAGATCCAACTCTTATTTATTTTAAATATAACCCCTTTACAGATCAATTTAAGTCATCATTGCAATGGACATTCAAATCTGCAATAACATAGAGATTATCAAAATTTGAATAAGTTTCATAATATAGAAAGTGGTGTGGTTTGCGCTCGGAACTGTCTTCTCTGCGGTCTCGGGTTCAAACATTGACCGCAGCCATTACTAAAATGCTGCTGGAGTTTTGTGCTATCCTGATTCAGAACTTTATCCAAACCTAGCAAGTGAAAAAGAAGATAGTAAAATAATGTGTGTATAATAAAGAACTCTATTAAAATGTGATTTTAAATATTTACATTTATTGGTATTTATTATATGAAATAAAATTGTAGAATGTTTCTGTGATTTGTTTCACAATAGAAACAGGGAATATTAACTCTTCTTGTTCTTCCAAAATGATGAAAGATCCATCTAGTAAACTTGTCTGTTCGCCACTTGCCACATGTCATACATGTTTTCTGTAAAATAGATTTTAAAAAATTTATTTATTAACACTGATACTTAATTATGTAAACATATTGGGGGCGCGGTGGTCAAATGGTTAAACGCTTGGCTTTCGAACCTGATGTCCTATTTTCGAATCCCGTTGAAGACTTGGGATTTTGAATTTTGGGATTTTTAGGGTGCCCCTGAGTCTACCCAACTCTAATGGGTACCTGACTTTAGTTGGGGAAAGTAAAGGCGGTTGGTTGTTGTGCTGGCCACATAACACCCGCTGCTCGTTAACCGTTGGCCAAAGAAACAGATGACCTTAACATCATGTGTCCCATAGATCACATGCAAGGTCTGAAGGGGGCACTTTACTACTTTATGTATACATATAATGATATATATATATAGAACTAGTGGTTATATACATTATAAATATGTTATACTGATCAAACATTAACATCTAACTCTTATTGTTCTTAATAACAATAAATTTGTCTACGTCTAGTTTGCAATCTAATATATAATGTATATTTAAATTTAAGTCTTAAGGACATGCCACCTAGTATAGATCTGTATTTAATAATACCAATATTTTAAATATAATTATAAATGATGACTTATTTTTTTTTTTAGATCTAAAATATAAATTCTGCCTAATTAATAAGTATAGTAAGGGCTATATTATTAGATCTATTAGTATTATAAATATATTCTATACAGAATTATAGATTTAACTTCTAAAGGTTTTAGGACTTGCATATTTAGATCTTGACTAATAGATTATATTGTATATAGATTATGAATAATCTTTATCATACCTTATGCTAGGACACTAGACTATAGGTCTAAATCAAATTCTAAATATTATTACAGAGATATACAAATTCAAACATAAAAATATGCATGTTGGCACTGGTCTTAGTTAGACTTACTTTAGCAGCCTTAGTGCCCTTATAGTCTAAGGCTAAGGCTAGGCTAGAATTAGTTAGATCTAGATATTTAGTTTTGGTATAATTATAATAGAATACACCTGACTTATTTGTATATAAGTTAAACTAGAGTAGTAATATATATACTCATTCTGTTATGAAATACTAGATCTATAGACTCTATACGTCTAATATTAATACTATACTTATAAAAAAAATATGCTAGACTAGTAGACTACACTAACACTGTCCTATCATAATTAATCATTAATCTATCTATAAAATAATAATACTAAAAGTGTAATTATAATAGTCTGCTCTATTCTCTATTATATATTTTGAAAAGGTGGAAGAGTTCAGGGCATTTTTGTGCATTCCATCATTATTTATAGATAGATATCTGAATCGCTATCAATTAACGTATCCAGCCATGTCTATTTTATTTATTTACATTTTCTCAGTCCAACGCAATACGTCACTTCCGGATTCGGCCATTGAAGCTGATTTTCAAATCTCGTTATTTTTTACACTTTCAAATTACTTTTTCTAATATAAATACGCTTTTCTAAAATCTCAAATTTTTAGGAACTAACTTTGATGCTATGTACTATCTAAATCAATCGCTATCTCAATTTCAAAAAAAACCTCTTCAGTTGGTCTTTAAATTTTTCGTTTTGTTGAATTAAAATAGAACAAAATTACTTTAAAAGTTATTAAACTAATAAGCTAACACATTTAAATTATAGATTTAGCTAAATTCAGCATTATTTCCACTAATTAATTCAAATTAACAAGTTTTGGTTAGGGACTAGATTCTACTTTCACTTTGTCTCACTACGTGACTTAGTCTCTTGGGACCTAGATCTTCTAGACCTAGATTTACAATTTAATTTAATTTAGATCTACTAATACTACTAATAAAAACTAATAATAACTAAAACCATTATACTATATAGTTAGCTATACTCGTAAATATATTCAATATATTATATTATAGTTATAGACATAAACATAGAACTAGTATTTATTAATTAATATAATCTAGAATCTAGTATTTATTAAATTTATATATTTTATTCTATTAAAGTAACTGGACTAGATCTAGTAGATATCTATATTAATATTCTGAATAAAACAGTGTCATTGTAAATTAGCTTTCACTTTAGACTTAACTTAGGGCTTAGGCTTTGTAAACTTTAAACTAGATATATTTAGACTAGCCACTAGACCTTTAAAACCTTAAATCAAAACAGCCAACATGAAATTGCTCTGGCTACTTATTCTTATAGTTTCAAAATACACACTAGCTGAACACAGATCTAGATCTACCTTAGTTAACACAACAGTTATAATCAATCATCACACTACAGATCAATGCAACTTCAAAAACAATCAAACATACATATCCATAACATTAAAAAAGATTACCCATCACAAATGGAAATTCTCAATAAGACACAGCAAAAACAAATACCTATCACTCTTAATATTAATAGCAGGAGACGTAGAGTCAAATCCAGGACCTAGATCTAAAGATAGATGCAACATCTGCAAAAAAGTATGCACTATGAAACAGAAAGCCATTCAATGCGACACCTGTGATGAATGGTACCACGCATCATGTCTCCATATGAATACACCTGTGTATTATGCCTTAGGCAGCAAAGACGCTTCGTGGCACTGTGTACCATGTGGGTTACCTCAGTTTACATCAGGACTGTTTGATTCCTTTGATGCGGACACTTCTAACCCATACAACATCCTAAACATCATCACAAACCAAACTCACCAACCACTAGCCAGATCCACTCCTGTTAAATCTAAAACTAATACAACACCCTCTTTAAACAAACCTACTAAAGAAGAAATACCAAATTACCTTAAAACATTAGTGATAAATTTTCAAAGTATTAGAAATAAAACAGCAGACTTGGAAGTTTTATTACAATGTGAGAAACCAGATATAGTTGCAGGAACAGAAACTTGGCTACATCCTGAAATTTACAATGCAGAAATCGTCAACTGTAATTATGAAATTTTTAGAAAAGATAGGGCTGATAATCATGGAGGAGTTCTCTTAGCAATAAAAAACACTCTTATAGCAGAAGAAATCCCCTTACCTAACTCAAAAAATATAGAATCAATTTTTTGTAAAATTAATACCACATCAACATCCCTAATAATAGGCAGTATTTATAGACCACCAAACTCTAGTTTAGACTACATGCAAGACCTATGTAATCAACTTACCACACTTAAAGAGACAAATAAAAATGCAGTCTTTTGGATTATGGGTGATTTCAACCTACCTGACATAAATTGGAAAACTCTAACCATAGACAAACACCAAAACCTCAAGGACATAAACGAACTTTTCATAGAAACTTTACACAACCTAAGTTTAGATCAAATCATTAAAAAACCAACTAGACTAAACAATACATTAGATCTATTCTTAACCAACAGACCTGGATTAGTAGTAGACTATGATATTATCCCTGGTCTATCAGACCATGAGATCATTAAAATACGCAGTCAGATAAAAGCAGTAGCCAATATTAAACCCAAAAGAAAAATCTTACTCTGGAACAAATGTAACCTAACACAATTACACCAAGCTACATTTAACTTTCAACAAACATTCTTATCAGAAAAAGACATTAACCAACCAGTTGATGACCTCTGGAATTTCATAAAAAACAATCTTAAAAACATTATAGAAAATCACATACCCACTAAATACACATCAAATAAAATAAATAAATGCTGGTTTAATAATAGATTAAAGAAGCTTTGTAAACAGAAGGAAAATCTATATAGAAAATTTAAAGAAACTAAGGCAGAAAGAGTTTATAAAAAGTACATAAAAATTAAGCACCTAACCCAAAAAGTAAGCAGACAGCTGCAGAATGAGTACATAAACAATGTAATATCTAAAGATAACAACAAAAACCTATGGTCATACATTAAGTCTAAGAAAATGGAAACAACCGGCATAGCGCCATTAAAAGGAGAAAACAACTTAACGCATAACGATAATGAAACTAAAGCTAACATCCTAAACAAATACTTTGCATCAGCATTCTCAGCCCCAGGAGACAAAGACATATCAATTAATTTAAACCAAGTAGACAATATAGAAGAGATTGAAGTACAGGAAAATGGAGTCCAAAAACTATTAGCCAGCATCAAGCCGAATAAAGCGTCTGGACCTGATGGTATTCCAGCTAGATTACTCAAGGAACTTAGCAAAGAACTAGCACCTGTGTTCAAAATACTTTTTCAGGCATCTCTTAACCAGGGCAGAGTACCAAGGGACTGGAAAGAAGCTAATGTCACACCTCTATTTAAAAAAGGAGAAAAATCTGACCCAGGAAACTACAGACCAGTATCACTTACCAGCATCACATGTAAAATCCTAGAACACATAATATGTAGCAACATCATAAACCACTTAGATAAACATAATGTCCTTACTCCATACCAACATGGCTTTAGGAAACATAGATCATGTGAAACACAGCTAATAGGACTAATTGATGACTTTTCAAAAGGCTTAGATAATAGTGAACAAATAGATGCTATCTTACTAGACTTTTCCAAAGCTTTTGACAAAGTTCACCACCATAGTTTGCTTAAAAAATTAAAATATTTTGGTATTGATGGTCCATTGCATCAGTGGATTAAAGATTTTCTGATAGGAAGAGAACAAACTGTAATAATAGATGGTTCTAAATCAACACCAATAACAGTAAACTCAGGTGTACCACAAGGAACAGTCTTAGGTCCACTACTATTTCTAATTTACATAAACGATTTACCAAATTGCATTAGTTCAGGAACAAAAGTTAGATTATTTGCAGATGATTGCATAATATATAGGACAATAAAAACAACACAAGACACAGAAATTTTACAAAAAGAATTAGATAAATTACAGAAATGGGAATCAAATTGGAGCATGTCTTTCCACCCAGAAAAATGTCAGTTATTAAGAGTAACAAAAAAACAAAAACAAATTAAATCCACTTATCTTATTCATGGTAAACCAGTAACACAGACTAAAAACGCAAAATACCTAGGTGTTATAATAAATGAAAAACTGTCATGGAATCCCCATATTGATGAAACTATAAAAAAATCAAACAAAGCATTAGGGTTTATTAAAAGAAATTTCTATAAATCAAAAAAGGACATAAAACTAAAATGCTATTTAACCTTGGTTAGGCCAATAATAGAATATGCATCCTCTGTTTGGGACCCCTCAACTCAAGAAAACATTAAGAAACTAGAACAGACACAAAATAGAGCAGTACGATTCATAACAAACGAATATTCACATTTCACTAGAGTAACACCTTTAGTAAAATCACTAAATTTAGAAAGCCTTCAGGATAGAAGACTTAAGAGTAAAGTAGCAATTATACACAAAACACTGAACCATAATCTCCAAATACAAAAACAAAACTTAATAAAATACTCAGAAAGATACAAAGATAAAGGCACATTCCTCATCCCATATGCTAGGACAAATCTGTACAAATGCTCTTTCTTCCCTAGTGCCATTAGAGCATGGAATGGTTTGCCTGAGCTAGCCAGGAAAACCAGTGACTTGGCAGAATTTAAGTCACTGGTAAATATGCATGACTGAATGCATGACGCGTAGGACGTAATCATCTTCTTTTTTGAAGTAACGTCTGTATTATATAAGATAACTGGAGGCCCTAGTCGAACTAATGCTATTGGCCCAAATGATATAGAAAAAAAAAAAAATGTGTGTGTATTAGGTTATAAGTAATTTTTAAAATGATTGATAGAATGTGTACTTTATTGAGACGGACCCACATGTGAATATTGAATGCTAAGAACAGTAGATTTTTAAAGAGTTGATATATATTTTTAAATATTGTGATTTAACTTGTATTTTGTTATTTGTATACTGAGAATGAAAGCCTACATATATTTGTTAATAAAAGAGTTTATTTTGTTTATATACAAAAAATGTAGAGCTCTTCTCAATTGGTGTGACAATTATGTAATATACCTACATGATAAAGATTGATTAACTGTCTGGAGCTAAAACCCAACAATATAGATTCTTAAAAATTATTTTTTTTATCATTATCTTTTTTCAGGTGACCATGCCCTAATTGCTAAGGACTCCCGTTTCTATAACCCCAGGGTGGTGCCTTGGTGGAACCATCTTTTAATGGAACCAGATTACCCAGGGAAGCTAGGAATCAGTGCATTCATTTCAAAATATCTGAGTTTGAAAATCCTCTCTGTGCCCCAGATAGTGTCCGAAATTTGTTTTTACATTAAATATTATTATCTCATGTTATGATGTCGAATGTTAAAATTAAAGAGGTCAAGCCTAGATCTAACTTTAGATACTAGATAATAATATATAGATCTAGACATTCTAAATTATTTCTACATCTAATTTGAAGTGTTCTAATAATAATAATAATAAAGCTTTAATTATAATGGATTTAATAATGGATTCAAGGGATCAAGCTATTAGGCATTTATCAATGATGAAACTTTATAAAATTAAAGGCATTATCATCATTATGTTTGTATTACTATTAATAAAACTAATAAGCTGCCAGATTATTGACCTGAAAAACCTGGAGCCACCATAATTTAATAACACAAGTCTTTCAGTTTCAATACGTAATTAGGAATTACGGTCTACATTACTAGTCATTATTCTAGATAAAATTATGATAAGTAGATATCTACTCTAGGACTCTACTATCTAAACTCTAAGTCTACTAGATTTAACTAGATCTAGAAATCTAGACTAGATTCTAGCTAAGTACTAAGTAAGTAAATAAGACAAGTGTAAGATAAATATATCTAGATCTAGATCTGTCTAAATAAATAATAAAATTTAATATAACTTTTATAAGTGACTTACTGTTACTCCATATTTTAACGCTATGCCCATCAAAGTATCCGTTCTATTGACTTTTCTATATATAAATTTTCGAGTGACTGGTGCTGACTTTTTTATTATTGAGGTTGAAGGAGCCGTTCCGTAACCCATCTGAGTACGGAATGAGCTAGTTAAGCCCTGTCTCTCTTCGTCTTCAGAACTGTAATCCGCCGCCATATTTCAACACAATTTTTATGAGATTCGATACGACGATAGCACCAAACACAGAAAGTTCTCTAGAAACCCATTCCTTAATTAGAAGAAACAATAGCCAGATATCTAATTATTTATGCTGTGTAGATCCAACTGCGTGGTAAGATAAGCAGATTCGAGATATTTGTAATTTATTGTCACAGTTACGGATGTGATAAACATGAATTTATTTATAAAGTGTTGATAAAAAATTACTTTCGAAATCGCATTTTCCGCTTCCGGTTAAAATTAACATTTCACTATCTTGTATAGGTCAGTTGAATTGGAGTAAAAATAGAATCAAAGGTAAAGAAGCTTGTATAATACTTCCCATGTAGTAGCCAATATTGGTAGCCTCCCTTTATTCAGTTATTAAGCTTCGACTTTGGATGATCTTCTGGTATTCTCAAAGAAACATGCGAAACATGTAAAATAAACAAATCGTTTTGTTTACTTCTAAAAAAAAAATTTATAGGCCTACATGTTATTTCTCCCACGAAAATTCGCTGACGAAGTTTGGTAATTTAGTAATGTGTAAATTGGAAACAAACAAGGAAATTCATCCCTCAGTAGGCCTAAACACACATACGGATAAATATGTGTGGTTTCGTCCCCTTAGATAATAGTGGTTTGTTTTGTGTTCGTGTAAGATCAGAAGTTCCGTTAAAATATACAAAGGCCAAAAAAGTGTGTCGTTGGGGTAAGTTTCATCTTCTTTAATAGGGGGGGGGGAGGCGATATTATACAGGAAGATTGCAAGGCTCAGCTAATGAGCCTAAGTAGCGTTTGTGCATATGCCTATTCTATTTTGGGAAATGGGGGGGGGCGGGGGGTTTTTTTTTTGAATGAAAGAACAAAACATCACACAAAAAGGGTCTTATAGAATTTTTGGAACCAAAAAAAATTTTTGGGCTGGTGGAGAATTTTAATGCGGGCTTTTTTTTTTTTTTTTTCTAATTGAAGTTTTCCGGACAAAATAAATAGGCCTATATACCAATACCAGCTATTATAACTGTGTCGCATCACGGATATCAGCTAGTGCTAGTGCATAATAAAGCTACCATTAATCATAGTTTGGGAGCATACTATATAAAGACTGTCACATGGATATTATTTGGACGTAGGTAGAAGTATTCATTAATAATAAATTCCTTTATTCTCTTTCAAAGAATACTTTTGAAAGCATCAGACGTTATTTACTTTGCGTTTAGCTATAAGAATTCGTCATTCAGAAGACGAGTAAAACTAAAGTAAATTATCAAATGATAATCAAATTATCAAATGATAATCAAATTATCAAATGATAATCAAGAGACTTTGAGGACATTCTGCTCAGTGTCAGTGGCAGAATGGGTGACCACGCAATGCATTGCTGTTGTTTTTTTTTGTTTTTTTTCCCACGAATTAAGCACAAGTGTTCTTACAACGAAGCATTTTGTTTGTTATCTCCCATTACACAAGAAACCGTGTTCCATGTATTGACATTATACATCTGGGTGTCGTGGGGTTTGTAAAATGTTTTACATGTTTCGGATGTTCCTTCAGTGTTGAAGATAGTTTACTTCCTAGACCAAACCACCCGCAGGACGACGGGGGATCGGAGCGGGCAGGGCTTGAACCCGGGGCCATCGATAAATCCAAACAAAAGTCCAGTGCGAAAACCGCATGACCAGGCAGTAGCTTCTTATCTTATACAATACAGACGTTACTTCAAAAAAGAAGATGATTATGTCTACATGTAGGCCTAATCAAACTTATTCTATTGTTGGTTTATTATCAATTTATATGTTGTATTTGTGTGGATAGTTATTAAATAGTAAACGAAATGCAGCAAAAGTATCTAAGTCTATTATTATTACACGCGCACAAAAGCGTATTATATCCCTTAAGCATGGATATACATATACTGATACATAGACTGTACTTGATCTAAAGATAAAGAACGTTGATAGATCTTGTGTGGTGCCTCTAATGTGTCATGCTCGACAAGAGTTGCTGTAATTATTAATGACTACTGCTTTTATTTTACGTTAATGTTGCGAGCTTAAAGGAGTTGTGCGGTCAAGTTGACCATTAGCTGAAGCCCACTTTCGCATACGTTCAAAGGCACTGTGTGGCTTTTAAGTTAGCGATCATTTAGTATTACATTGACTATTGATAATGTTCAAAGGTATTTTGAAGCTTCCATTTTAAAGAGGCACTGTTTTGTTGTTGATGTTTTTACGAAGCTTATATCAACTCACTCTGTCAGTCTGTATGGTAAAAAGTTTAAAGAAGTTTTTGTCTCAAATTTCTCATTCTCAGATCAAGTTAAAACTCATTGAATTCATTGAATCTGACAAGAGATGAAAAAAATAAAATAAAAAATAAATAAACAAGTACATAAACAATAGGTTAATTGATTGTTGGTTTTAAATTATTTTCGAAACAAGGTAAAAAAAAATGGTACTTAATGAGATATGTGGTATTATGTCTTTTCACTTTTTTTTTCTCCCACTTCCCATTCTCTACTCAAGTTGAAATCCTATACTCTTAAACGAGCAATTCTTGTATATATATATATATATATATATATATATATATATATATATATATATAATATCAGGTGGCCGAGCCACATTAGGAAAACTCGAGTTCGACCGATATTTCGATGTGAAAATGTCTCAATGTTGTAAAATTAATTTTGGCTTGAATAATGTATGAATGAAAGTTTTCCATGACGTAAACGGGAAAAAAAACGCTGCTTACGTCACTAGGCTTACGTAGTACACTAAAATATTTCTTTGCAAACAAGAACGCGTTTAGGGATATGAATGAAGGTATGTGTAAAACTAAAAGCAGACCACGGGCTGTAGCACCACTGGGATGGATGGATAGCAAGCCGGTATGAACTTCTTATTGTCCGACAGTCAGGCTGGGCATTTATTTAACCGAGCAAGGCTCGGCCACCTGATATTTTTGCTTAATTATTCATAGTCGATACAAATGCACAAATCAATCCAAAAAGAAATTAACCAGTTAGTTAATGTTTTAGTACAAATTAATTATTTTTTTATACAAAACCCAGAAATTTTCAGATTAATGGCAATAAAAAGAGGTTATTTCCCGTTAAATAAGTTTTGGTCTTATAAAGTAGGCCTATTCTTTTTTTCTATTGCTTGTTGCATGTTGTGGTCCGAATCTTAATGTGATTGTACGTGCTCTCAAAATGTCTTTTATTTACTTTCTACGAGTGTTTAAATTTATATTTTTTCTCATTCAGTATTTACAAAACATTTACATAGCCAGAATACAGAAGACAAAGCAAAGGTCCTCACAAAGAGCAAGGGAAATGTTGTTCTGTGATTGTTCATTATTCTTGCTCATTTACATTGTCCATTGGTTTCAACTACAGACACTTTTGAACGAATTCATTGTCAAGAAAGATTAACAGAAAAACAACAGTGCTCCATCATCCACTCAAAAACCAAGTCCTAATTCCAGTGTCTCCCAAACTTTTTCCTTTAACGGAACACTTTGCACATTCTGAGTATTTTGTGGAACACTTTGCACATT
>JADKLZ010023825.1:0-21364 GCA_021533235.1 Biomphalaria straminea | reverse complement strand
ATGCTCGGTGCACGTATGGCCCAATCACAATCGACAATGAATAATTGTGCAAAGTTTCAATTTGATCAGAGAGCGGGAAGTGGGAGAAATAACGTGTACAACATTCCACCCCAGACAGACAGACGGAGTGTCTTGATATACGCTCGGTTTAGACAAACAAATTCAGTTAATTTCTGTTAATTATAACTCATTTTTAAATTTTCGTTATCTCCCTTAAGTGAACTAATTCTGTCTAATGTTTGCCAAACCTACTGAGGCCTAATATCATCTATGTGTATGCAACCATGGATTTAGGCGCAAGAAAAGGCAGTAAAGTAGGGACCCAAAACCGATTTTTTAAAATGGTCACGCAGCTTATTTTTTAATTTATTTGGATAGAACTCGTGATTTTAAGACCGAGGATACCAAATTTATGTCTGTAGCTTAAATATTAAGAAAGTTACAAATTTTTAAAAACGCGTTTTTTTGGATATTTTTTTTGGCCTTCCAAACCAGTGTTTTTGAAGGACATTTTAATAGAAACTATAATGCCCCCAGAGATGAAACTCAGTAAAAACATTCATGTGCACACATAGAACAAGTTTAATTTTTTTCAAGCTTGTCAAAACATTATTTGAGTTTATTTACTTGTGCCGAATGTTGCATTTTATCATTTTTGGCATTTTTCAAAAAGGGAGGTAAAAAACAAAAAATGTGCATTTTTTAAATTTTGTAACAAAAAAGCTATAAATGCTACATGAATGTACTATATGTCAAAATGTGGGGAATATATAGATCTACAAGAATAAGCTACTATAAATAATATTTTATTTCAATATTTTGCTGTACTTATACAGTAATATGCAATGGTTTACTAAAACTCTCAAATAAGCTAAACTTTAATGAGCTAAAAATATGACACTAGTATAGCAATAAGAACAATTTATAGATCATAATTTAGATTATTCTCCCTTCTTCCATAATAATATTGAAAAACATATATTTATTTATAGGGACCTGTGTAAGTGTATTGCGAACCAATGATGGTAAAAAAAGACATATAGTCCATATATTTACTTAGAATTCTTGACATAATAATCTTTACAGCCATTTAGCTGAATGCTATTCAATTATTTCTTATTGAATCATTAAACTCTATAAGCTGATTTGAGAAACTGAAAATCAGAACTCAATTTGTGTGCAGAAATAATTTTAAATTTTGTATCTGCTATGTAATGACCAATAAATTATTTTCAGTAAAGCTCAACTATTCTAAACACATAATTTTTGTCATATTCACTGTCTAAACAAAGAATTCTACATGGAAATATAGGATATAAACTGTAATTCCCCAGGCTACTGAATTTTACCATAGAAATACATATATTTGTCATTATTTTCATTATCTTTATGTAGCAAATTTACACTGATTAGGTTGCATGAACTAGAAATATAGTATCAAGCGTTAATTTTTTTTTTCCAAAATTCACAAATTTTTAACTAAAATTAACTTCTTCAAATATATTTTAAATAAATAAATTTAATATAAAAATATGAATACATCCCAATGCCAATGTACTTTTATTACAATCTCAGCCATCAAGCTGTGAGAAGTTTGCCTATCAGAAAAAGAGAAACATAAGTATTTATAATACTTGCATCAAAGCAAGTATCTCAATGACATGTTGATCAAAATAGAAAGATTCATTTTAGTTAGCTACTTTCCATATGTTCTTCTCAATTTAAGATTTCATTATGATTTTAACTTTCAAAACATCCAGCTTAGTCACTTTTTTCCTTCAACATGATCAACCTTATAGACTTTTATGTAGCCTAAATCTTTTAGATGTCAAAAGTTCCAAAACTTGTTTTTCTTAAAAAAAATATTAAATGTTTTTTAAAATAGTTTATGCAGCTATAACTACTTTTTGAAAAATAATATAATAATTAGGTCCTAAGTTTATCATTGTTTTATTTATTATTGGAAAATACTGTCTTGTAAGGCATCAATAATTAGTATAAATAGTTAGATGTCTTAAAAATATGATGTTATAGGATTGTAATCTATTTTTAATTTAATAAGAATTAAAATGAATTAATGTTATCAAATCTTTGGTGGGTTCTTTTTTGTGGATATTTAGTTGATTGAAGATTACTAGCGAGGTTTAGACTTGTGATATTGAGAACTTTGAACTGAGATCAGAAGTCTAAATATAATACCTATTGACTAAGGGCTACTTCATTAATAATAAAGGAAGATCTTTTATTGCAACTAGAGACTATAAAACATACACATAGATCCAGATCTAGATATCTTTCTAGATATTATAAGACAATTAGACTCATATCTTGATATATGTGTATTATATTGTAGATCTAAATAGCTTGCCCTATATTTATAAACTATCGGCCTAAGTTATTATACCTAAGCCTTAAACTTAAATTATAGATATGGCTTCTTTTTAAAGAAGCTATATTTCGTTTTAAGTTTTAACGAATAACATGAAGGACCCTCGTTCTAGATGTCTTGATCAAGATTAGATCTAGACTCTAGAGTACTCTAGACCAAGATCTAGATATAGGTCTAGTCTCTATTGACTCTATATTATTTATATGCATTTGACTCATTTGTCAAAACTGTGCCTCCGAGTAGATCTAATTTGAAGTCCCTAGGTCTATAACACGAGAAATAGGTCTAGATCTAATTTAAGGCTTTATCTTTATGTATTGAAGTCTATAGATTTAATTTAGTGTTATATTTTATCTATTTTATATATATAATATAGATCTAGATCTAGTTAAAAGACCAGATCTACTCTATACTAGAATAGCTTCATTCGATGCCACAATTTGTTGATATTAGCAACGGATAAGGCCAATATGTGATGCGTTTCTATACATTTATTACAATTATAATTATTAATTAAATATCTTGAACCATTACTTTTTTATAAACTGTAAATCCTCCTCTTTAATTTGTATCAATCACTTTTACATAATACGTTATTTAAAAAATTAGGTTTACTTTCGAAGACATGACCCCTTAGAAACACAAAATACTTACAGATGTGTTACACATTAACCTTTCATTCACGTTGGAATATAAATTATTTTTTAAAATTTGGAATAAAAGAAGGTAAAAAAAACAATAAATATCTAATGGTTAACATCTTATTGACCCATCTTAGACATTTTTCTTATAAATTATACGATGTAGATTTAATAAAAATCATTTTTCTTTCACGACTCATGTGTTGCTAAGGACCATTTTGGCACATTCTAGCAGACTACGCACACAGGCGAAATCGCTATTTTATGCGTCTTGTTCGGTTTAAAATGGGGAGCATGTCAACGCTTGTTTTTAAAATAAAATTTACACACTTTTAATGAAAAATAGACGGGCTTTTTAATGGTGACATTAACTAAACGATTACGTGTCTTTATCATAATGAAATTCAATATAGTTTTTTATTTTGTAAATTTAGTTATATAAAAACAATGTTAATCATTTAGTTATTGGTACCATTGTAAAGCTCGTTCATTTTTCTATAAAATACATATGTTCAAAAAAAAAATTCATGTGTTGATGTATTCCCCATTTTACGAAATAACAAACAAGGTAGAAAACGATCACAGCCGCTAGCACGATTTTTCGGTGCGGTGATGTTACGCGTAAAGGATTATCACCCTTATTTTTTGATCTATAGAAAAAACGCTATATATATTATTGAAGGGCTTAAAATACCCTTTCTAACGGTACCATTTTTACTGTAATCGGATGTTTATACCTTAAGATATGGCAGGGTGAAGAACGCCTAAAAGTAGAAAAATGTTACGCAATTTTTAAAAAGTGCGATTTTTGCTTCGGTTTTGGGTCCCTAAGTAAAGGGTTAAATATAAAACGAAGCGAGTGTATTCGATGTACTTAGCTAACAAGTAACAAGAACTACACATATAACAAGTAGAAAGTCAAAACCGTTATACAAACTCAGATGACGATTTATATTAAAAAGACCACAGTCACGTCTCTGTCAGTAATATCATGTTATCCCTCTGAAGCCCTAACACAAACTGACTATATCTATAATCGTGACGTCACTAAATGTCGCGTTCAAAAGTCTGTCAACTATGGTGCGTCTCTAAACAAACTACTAATACTAAATAAGTGTTTCACAGTGTACAAGTCAAATTAAACTAATTTACTCCGAGATGAAACGGATGTCAAAGGCAAAATATTCATTCAACTCAACTGTCAGGGACGAGAATCGCGTGAACGTTGCTCTGCCTCATCCTGGCGCCCGAGTGGAAACGGCTACCAGAGGAAGTGGCTTGGCGAAAGAGTAACAAACATAGCTCCCGTGGGGGTGCCCCTTGGGTGGACGAGAGTCTACCCCTTCATGGCGCTGGATTGAAAGAAAGCTCCCACGACCCTGTAACGAATCTACGCGCCGTTCCTCGATGGACCGTCTCATTAATGGCGAATCCCGCACGGTTAGCATGGTATAACATAGGAAAATGGTGGCGGCCCCCGGTATCAACTTTCTAGTCCATGCGTCCGGAGAGCCAGTGGTATTGGAAACAGCAATGCCCTATAGGTATTGACTCGGTTCTCTCCCAGACAGAACGGTGGTTCACGCAGGTTTGTTTTTCTTTCCTGTTTGGCGGCCAAACAGGTTTCTTTTCAAACTTAGAGCTCGAAGAGCCTTTGGCTCAGCTCTTAGACGATCAAACGGGACGACAATCAACAAGTGATACAGAGGGATAGACGTTAGCACATGAAAGCTTTAACATGTCTTATCATTGTAACTATCAGCATTGAATAAATGATAACAGAGTTGTAGACCACTTTGCCTTCTTCTTCTCCGTTCTCGTAAATTCAAAACAAGTTAAATAAACAAATTAAACTTACACTACCACATCAGTCAAGTACGATTTCTTTCCCTTGTTCAGCTTAATTCGAGTAGGAGTGGGAGAAATAATGGGTACAAACTTTTTGCCAGACTGACAGAATGAGTTGATGTATAAGCTTTGTAAAAATAAAAAAAACTCGCTTATGTTGAATGAAATGCATAAATTATTTTCTATTCCTGTCCTCACTGTCCAGAGTTTAGAAACGTCAGTGTTCACAAGCTGGCCGTAAAAAAGTATCCAGTCTATTAGAGGTGACACTGAACAACTGGGTGGCAGCAGAGAACTGAACTGTACCATTGTGTAAATTCAAGTTTAATGCTATCACCAGTAGCGGCCTTAGGGGGGTGACAAGTGGGGCAACCGCCCCAGGCCCCGGGCCTGAGGGGGCCCCGCGATCGGAGATTTCATTATCACAAACTTGATCACTACACATTTTCGTAATAAAATCCGATTGGACGTCGATGTTTAAATACAAAATAAACTCTATGGATTGGCTTCTTCCGCCTACGTGTTTTATAGGCTACTGTGCATAGACATCGAGCGGGCATGGGAGTATTTTTTTTTTAACTTGAAAGAAAAATTGTTTATGCAGAACAATTACAATACAGTACCGGGTATATAATGAATTTCAACGGCCAATAGTGTGCAAACAGTACCTAAGAAATGT
Source organism: Biomphalaria straminea (assembly GCA_021533235.1). NCBI lineage: Eukaryota > Metazoa > Mollusca > Gastropoda > Planorbidae > Biomphalaria > Biomphalaria straminea. Next base: position 15,807 of record JADKLZ010023825.1, on the reverse strand, counting down.
TCTATGTTTTGTAACAAAAAAATAAGACCCACAGCTTACAGGCGGACATACTGCATTGTTATTGTTACAGCGTTGGAGACGGATCAGCCTGTTAGCGTGATGTGGTGCGGTATATATTGTTTACCCTTAGGGCCCCACACAAGACACTAGCCCAGGGCCACGCGTACTGCTAAGGCCGCCCCTGGCTATAACAGTCTATTTGTAGAATGAATTTGTATATTTCTAAAACACACTATGTCCATGTGTCCAATACAAAGTCAATCCGGCTAAGATGAAAAGAAAAGACGTAAAACGTTTTTTTTTTTTAATTATAATGTAATTACATGTAAGCATACAAATAATTAATCAAAAGATGCGTTCTTAGTACTACACAAGCCATAAATGACGGAGGAGATAACCGAAGCATTAATTAAAGGAATACGCAATTACGCCCCCTGAATACTCCACATTTCACACTGACTATAGACTTGAATTACATTTAGATTTATTATAAGGAGGAGGATGTGACACTTGGAAATTGTGTCACATGAGACAAGCAGGTCATTGTCCTGTTAGGAAAAGTAAACAAATATTCATACACTTATTATACAGTTTGTTAAAGGTTTTATTGTTTTGGTGTTGCCTTTAGATACCAGACTTAATTAGAAGTATTAGCATTTTGCTTGTAAGGTCAGGTGACAAAGTGGTTAAGCACTCAGCCGGTGAAGGTGAATGCATGCCAGAATGCTGGGATTTTAAATTGAACATTTTGGGGATTCTTATCGAGACCAATCGCCATAGAAGGCCTGATCACTGACCTGTGGCATGGCAACGAGCTATTGGTCTCCTCTGCCCACATGTGGTAACATCCCAGGTCATATAATGAAAGTCAGCCACATGACACTGTTGTTACCCATTAGCCACTACCACAAATGAGCTGAATATGATGGCTACACAATAAACCACTAGATCTAGGTGTGAAGTACAACAATTCCATCTAATAGTAAGTGGGAAAATAATAAGATTGAGTGTAAGAGCACTTGGTTGTTAAACCCAGAATCATCTCTCAACATCTCTAGCAAAAGGAAAATGATTTAGTAAAGCCAGTTCTTTCACAAACACCTACAAGACATTCTCAGTCTTAAAAACTAGGAAAAAAATTCATATCAACTTTAGAAATCAACTCCAACTATTAATAGCAAAATACTAGCAAAGCGATCGGACCCCATGATGACCTGCTAAATACTGTGAAGAAACGAAAGCTCAAAATGTATGGCCATGTAACAAGATCTTCAGGACTCGCAAAGACCTTCCTCCAGGGAACAGTACCAGGAAAAAGAAAAAGAGGCAGACAGAGAAAGCAGTGGGAAGACAACATCAAAGAATGGACAGGCCTACCATTGAACGAGGTTTTAATCAGGGCAAAGGATAGAGAGGAATGGAGAAAGATGGTCTTGCTTGGTGCCCCAACGGTCCACCAGACTAAGGGATAGGTAACAGGTAACTATATTTTAACAAAGAAATCTTCAATTAGTCATTACTAGTTTAAACCTATTCACAATCTGCTATAATCTGCTATTTATTTCGAAAATAAATGCTCTACAATGTATCATTCTTCGGTATATATCTTCACAGGGTTTTCCCATTTACTTTCTTCTTAACTTTGCAATTTTAAGAGGTTCACTGGCCTAGATAAAGAGTAGGCCACTCTTAAGATATCAGTAAAGATAAAACATTTTTCTAAGTAATCAAACATCCACACTCTTGTCCTAAGTGCTCGATTAGACAATAATGCTCTAACGAATCATTGAAAATGTTTCAAGGTTGCTATTTCTTTCTCATAGTTATTTAATTTTACTTTGAAGTTGCCAACACTAATTAACATTTTCAAAAATTACAATTTAAAAATCCTCAAGCATAAAAACATTTTCCCTCAAAAACATGTTGTGCATATTTTCATGATACACTGGTATGCATTCAAATTTATAGTTAACTCACTGGGTTTTTTTTGGTAATTCAATATTGAGAGTTATGGACTTGTATTATTTGTTGTTATAATTTTATTATATTATTATTGTCAACAACAAAAAATTAAATAAACGTATATTATAAATTTCAATTAACATAGATACATCATTTGAAAACCTTTTTTTTTTTCATACTAAGAAACTTTTATAAAATACTTTTAGAATAGTGGGCAAGCTAGACTAATCTTTATTTTTAAATGTATACAATTTAGTATCTCCATTTTAAAACGTAATGTTTTTGTTAAAGTTTCTGACATTCTTTTACAAATGAGGATTATAATGTCCTTGCTCACATCTTTGCAGAACAGCTGGAGATGACAGCAGCTGAGGTTTTAACTAGGTGCAATTGACAACATCTAAACTACATGCCACTTGACCAAGCAGCGACTTGTGGGAGTGTCAACTGTATAACTTAAATTACATATAATGTTTAAGAATAGGTCAACAATAGTGAAGATATGTTTGCTGAAAATCAGAGAATGAAGAAAAAGCTGAAAGTAAGATGTCTGAAATATCCCAAGATCAGCACAGTGATCTGTGTGTTTATTTTTTTCATCTTTAGATATGTTACTCAGAACATATTTGAGATACCATCAGCAGAAATGGTATGTGGAGAATTATGAAGAAGTTTAGCTGCCCCTGCAACTTCGTCCCAATAGTCAGTCAACAAAACAGATGAGAATTGGTCAAAGTACCAGAACAACAATTACAAATCTGAGCTAGTCCGAATGAAAAACTATGTCCACTGCAATCGCTCTCTTATCCCAGTGCATTATCAACTGGTTACAAATTTCCTATATAAAAACCAGAAAGACATCCAAATAAAATACAATTAAAAAATTACTAAATCCACATGCAGTCAAAAAACACATTTTAAAATACTTGTTATGGAAAGTATGTTATGTGACAAAGTTACGCGCTCTTGACAAGATGGCTGCTTTCTATTTACAGTTATCAAAGATGAGTTAAAGACCAACTGAAGAGGTTTTGGGGTCAGACGCAGAAACCGGTGTAATACTTTTTTTAAGTTTCATAATGCTTAAAAAAACATACATACGAAATATTAGACATATATTCTTTGTAATTATTTAGATATAAGCAATTTAGTGTGCGTTTTAGGGACAATAAAATTTCTCAATCTCGAAGCCATTCGAGATCGGATTCTCCCAGACAACCAAGGTCGATGACGTAGTCTGGGGGAATCTAGGTCAAATTATTCAGTTTATGGCTAAGCGTGTTTCCCTATTCCTTTTTACAGGAATGCTAGTTTCTGAAAACAAAGGCGACTAAAACACACCAATTTATAAAAAGTGGATGTTAGAGTAGGGGAAATTAGGTCAAATCACGCAATTTATGGCTTTACATGTTAGATCTACCGTTTGTCGGCTTTTCTTGATCTAGTCAAGCGAACAGCGTTTCAGCCCACCAGTACCGCGCGCCTCAGTTCACATGTTTCGTTTTACTTAGTCAAGTTACGCAATTTATGGCTTATACTACTGCTTCAGGCTTATTCCAGTTCTAGACCTACTGCTTTTAATCAAGAACTAGATCTTCTTTTCTCAGATCTAATATCTAATGATGTAGATATATAAACTAGAGTACTAGACCTAAATTTGATTATTTGAAGTCTAGATCTAGTAACTAATAGTAGTATTAGCAGATAACGCCAGATAATAAGAAATTAGGCCCATCTATAGATATAGACTGATCCGATCGAGGTGCTGGGCCTAGATCTAGAAAAACAAAGTTTTAAATTATTAAATTACCTAGTCGTCCCTAAATAGGCCCAATATGGGTGAAAAAATAATAGCTACAATGTTGAGCTCATTCAATGGAGTTATTATATTGTAGTGCACGATTATATTTAGTTTTACTCTATAGAGCCACAACCCCGTACAACACTAGTCACTAGCAAATTGAGTAGCAAATAGCTTTAACCTTAACCTAGACTTAAAAATAGTCTAGCTGATTTAGATCTTCTAGATCTAAATTTCTAAAAACTATATAAGCAACAATTAGGCTAGTAATTAGATTAGACATAGAGCCCTAGATATACCTGCTACCAATTCTATAATATTACTACTATAGGAAATATGAATTTTGTTATTCGGGCCTATATATATACTTAAAAAAAAGTACTATAAATCTATAGGCCTATGTAAAAATTAAATTAATTTATTTATCTCACGGTACACTTGATTTATTTGTTAATTGGAATAAAATCATTAGAATCAAGTTAGCAAGTTAATCTGTAACTGTAACAAGGTTTTAAATTGTGTTTAGACTATAAATAAAAGAAATTATCCTACTGGAAAAGGATTTTTTTTTCTGTGGGAAGTCAAGGAAGTGGAAAATAAATTGTAGTATCAATATAATATTAAGTAATGCATAGACTACTGTTAATGTGGTTAATCAATGAATATATTTATATTTTTTTAAAATATTTTATTAAAAATGTAGAGCTATTCATAATTTAAAGTGTTTAATAATTAAGGCTGGCCTCAAAAGATTAATGAGGAATGCAGTATTTTCAGTGGCTATGCAGCCCTAACTGCAAACTACATATTTTGCCATGTTCAGCGAAGACATTTAAAAACCATTTTCTGCTGGTGGTTGAATTAAATGATCTTTCGGATGTCTACCCTCGGCAGTGAATTTTCTTTTGGCCTTTAATGTGTATTCCACGTTGCAATTTCTAATAAAAAGGATTGTTTCAAGAATGAGATCCAACTCTTATTTATTTTAAATATAACCCCTTTACAGATCAATTTAAGTCATCATTGCAATGGACATTCAAATCTGCAATAACATAGAGATTATCAAAATTTGAATAAGTTTCATAATATAGAAAGTGGTGTGGTTTGCGCTCGGAACTGTCTTCTCTGCGGTCTCGGGTTCAAACATTGACCGCAGCCATTACTAAAATGCTGCTGGAGTTTTGTGCTATCCTGATTCAGAACTTTATCCAAACCTAGCAAGTGAAAAAGAAGATAGTAAAATAATGTGTGTATAATAAAGAACTCTATTAAAATGTGATTTTAAATATTTACATTTATTGGTATTTATTATATGAAATAAAATTGTAGAATGTTTCTGTGATTTGTTTCACAATAGAAACAGGGAATATTAACTCTTCTTGTTCTTCCAAAATGATGAAAGATCCATCTAGTAAACTTGTCTGTTCGCCACTTGCCACATGTCATACATGTTTTCTGTAAAATAGATTTTAAAAAATTTATTTATTAACACTGATACTTAATTATGTAAACATATTGGGGGCGCGGTGGTCAAATGGTTAAACGCTTGGCTTTCGAACCTGATGTCCTATTTTCGAATCCCGTTGAAGACTTGGGATTTTGAATTTTGGGATTTTTAGGGTGCCCCTGAGTCTACCCAACTCTAATGGGTACCTGACTTTAGTTGGGGAAAGTAAAGGCGGTTGGTTGTTGTGCTGGCCACATAACACCCGCTGCTCGTTAACCGTTGGCCAAAGAAACAGATGACCTTAACATCATGTGTCCCATAGATCACATGCAAGGTCTGAAGGGGGCACTTTACTACTTTATGTATACATATAATGATATATATATATAGAACTAGTGGTTATATACATTATAAATATGTTATACTGATCAAACATTAACATCTAACTCTTATTGTTCTTAATAACAATAAATTTGTCTACGTCTAGTTTGCAATCTAATATATAATGTATATTTAAATTTAAGTCTTAAGGACATGCCACCTAGTATAGATCTGTATTTAATAATACCAATATTTTAAATATAATTATAAATGATGACTTATTTTTTTTTTTAGATCTAAAATATAAATTCTGCCTAATTAATAAGTATAGTAAGGGCTATATTATTAGATCTATTAGTATTATAAATATATTCTATACAGAATTATAGATTTAACTTCTAAAGGTTTTAGGACTTGCATATTTAGATCTTGACTAATAGATTATATTGTATATAGATTATGAATAATCTTTATCATACCTTATGCTAGGACACTAGACTATAGGTCTAAATCAAATTCTAAATATTATTACAGAGATATACAAATTCAAACATAAAAATATGCATGTTGGCACTGGTCTTAGTTAGACTTACTTTAGCAGCCTTAGTGCCCTTATAGTCTAAGGCTAAGGCTAGGCTAGAATTAGTTAGATCTAGATATTTAGTTTTGGTATAATTATAATAGAATACACCTGACTTATTTGTATATAAGTTAAACTAGAGTAGTAATATATATACTCATTCTGTTATGAAATACTAGATCTATAGACTCTATACGTCTAATATTAATACTATACTTATAAAAAAAATATGCTAGACTAGTAGACTACACTAACACTGTCCTATCATAATTAATCATTAATCTATCTATAAAATAATAATACTAAAAGTGTAATTATAATAGTCTGCTCTATTCTCTATTATATATTTTGAAAAGGTGGAAGAGTTCAGGGCATTTTTGTGCATTCCATCATTATTTATAGATAGATATCTGAATCGCTATCAATTAACGTATCCAGCCATGTCTATTTTATTTATTTACATTTTCTCAGTCCAACGCAATACGTCACTTCCGGATTCGGCCATTGAAGCTGATTTTCAAATCTCGTTATTTTTTACACTTTCAAATTACTTTTTCTAATATAAATACGCTTTTCTAAAATCTCAAATTTTTAGGAACTAACTTTGATGCTATGTACTATCTAAATCAATCGCTATCTCAATTTCAAAAAAAACCTCTTCAGTTGGTCTTTAAATTTTTCGTTTTGTTGAATTAAAATAGAACAAAATTACTTTAAAAGTTATTAAACTAATAAGCTAACACATTTAAATTATAGATTTAGCTAAATTCAGCATTATTTCCACTAATTAATTCAAATTAACAAGTTTTGGTTAGGGACTAGATTCTACTTTCACTTTGTCTCACTACGTGACTTAGTCTCTTGGGACCTAGATCTTCTAGACCTAGATTTACAATTTAATTTAATTTAGATCTACTAATACTACTAATAAAAACTAATAATAACTAAAACCATTATACTATATAGTTAGCTATACTCGTAAATATATTCAATATATTATATTATAGTTATAGACATAAACATAGAACTAGTATTTATTAATTAATATAATCTAGAATCTAGTATTTATTAAATTTATATATTTTATTCTATTAAAGTAACTGGACTAGATCTAGTAGATATCTATATTAATATTCTGAATAAAACAGTGTCATTGTAAATTAGCTTTCACTTTAGACTTAACTTAGGGCTTAGGCTTTGTAAACTTTAAACTAGATATATTTAGACTAGCCACTAGACCTTTAAAACCTTAAATCAAAACAGCCAACATGAAATTGCTCTGGCTACTTATTCTTATAGTTTCAAAATACACACTAGCTGAACACAGATCTAGATCTACCTTAGTTAACACAACAGTTATAATCAATCATCACACTACAGATCAATGCAACTTCAAAAACAATCAAACATACATATCCATAACATTAAAAAAGATTACCCATCACAAATGGAAATTCTCAATAAGACACAGCAAAAACAAATACCTATCACTCTTAATATTAATAGCAGGAGACGTAGAGTCAAATCCAGGACCTAGATCTAAAGATAGATGCAACATCTGCAAAAAAGTATGCACTATGAAACAGAAAGCCATTCAATGCGACACCTGTGATGAATGGTACCACGCATCATGTCTCCATATGAATACACCTGTGTATTATGCCTTAGGCAGCAAAGACGCTTCGTGGCACTGTGTACCATGTGGGTTACCTCAGTTTACATCAGGACTGTTTGATTCCTTTGATGCGGACACTTCTAACCCATACAACATCCTAAACATCATCACAAACCAAACTCACCAACCACTAGCCAGATCCACTCCTGTTAAATCTAAAACTAATACAACACCCTCTTTAAACAAACCTACTAAAGAAGAAATACCAAATTACCTTAAAACATTAGTGATAAATTTTCAAAGTATTAGAAATAAAACAGCAGACTTGGAAGTTTTATTACAATGTGAGAAACCAGATATAGTTGCAGGAACAGAAACTTGGCTACATCCTGAAATTTACAATGCAGAAATCGTCAACTGTAATTATGAAATTTTTAGAAAAGATAGGGCTGATAATCATGGAGGAGTTCTCTTAGCAATAAAAAACACTCTTATAGCAGAAGAAATCCCCTTACCTAACTCAAAAAATATAGAATCAATTTTTTGTAAAATTAATACCACATCAACATCCCTAATAATAGGCAGTATTTATAGACCACCAAACTCTAGTTTAGACTACATGCAAGACCTATGTAATCAACTTACCACACTTAAAGAGACAAATAAAAATGCAGTCTTTTGGATTATGGGTGATTTCAACCTACCTGACATAAATTGGAAAACTCTAACCATAGACAAACACCAAAACCTCAAGGACATAAACGAACTTTTCATAGAAACTTTACACAACCTAAGTTTAGATCAAATCATTAAAAAACCAACTAGACTAAACAATACATTAGATCTATTCTTAACCAACAGACCTGGATTAGTAGTAGACTATGATATTATCCCTGGTCTATCAGACCATGAGATCATTAAAATACGCAGTCAGATAAAAGCAGTAGCCAATATTAAACCCAAAAGAAAAATCTTACTCTGGAACAAATGTAACCTAACACAATTACACCAAGCTACATTTAACTTTCAACAAACATTCTTATCAGAAAAAGACATTAACCAACCAGTTGATGACCTCTGGAATTTCATAAAAAACAATCTTAAAAACATTATAGAAAATCACATACCCACTAAATACACATCAAATAAAATAAATAAATGCTGGTTTAATAATAGATTAAAGAAGCTTTGTAAACAGAAGGAAAATCTATATAGAAAATTTAAAGAAACTAAGGCAGAAAGAGTTTATAAAAAGTACATAAAAATTAAGCACCTAACCCAAAAAGTAAGCAGACAGCTGCAGAATGAGTACATAAACAATGTAATATCTAAAGATAACAACAAAAACCTATGGTCATACATTAAGTCTAAGAAAATGGAAACAACCGGCATAGCGCCATTAAAAGGAGAAAACAACTTAACGCATAACGATAATGAAACTAAAGCTAACATCCTAAACAAATACTTTGCATCAGCATTCTCAGCCCCAGGAGACAAAGACATATCAATTAATTTAAACCAAGTAGACAATATAGAAGAGATTGAAGTACAGGAAAATGGAGTCCAAAAACTATTAGCCAGCATCAAGCCGAATAAAGCGTCTGGACCTGATGGTATTCCAGCTAGATTACTCAAGGAACTTAGCAAAGAACTAGCACCTGTGTTCAAAATACTTTTTCAGGCATCTCTTAACCAGGGCAGAGTACCAAGGGACTGGAAAGAAGCTAATGTCACACCTCTATTTAAAAAAGGAGAAAAATCTGACCCAGGAAACTACAGACCAGTATCACTTACCAGCATCACATGTAAAATCCTAGAACACATAATATGTAGCAACATCATAAACCACTTAGATAAACATAATGTCCTTACTCCATACCAACATGGCTTTAGGAAACATAGATCATGTGAAACACAGCTAATAGGACTAATTGATGACTTTTCAAAAGGCTTAGATAATAGTGAACAAATAGATGCTATCTTACTAGACTTTTCCAAAGCTTTTGACAAAGTTCACCACCATAGTTTGCTTAAAAAATTAAAATATTTTGGTATTGATGGTCCATTGCATCAGTGGATTAAAGATTTTCTGATAGGAAGAGAACAAACTGTAATAATAGATGGTTCTAAATCAACACCAATAACAGTAAACTCAGGTGTACCACAAGGAACAGTCTTAGGTCCACTACTATTTCTAATTTACATAAACGATTTACCAAATTGCATTAGTTCAGGAACAAAAGTTAGATTATTTGCAGATGATTGCATAATATATAGGACAATAAAAACAACACAAGACACAGAAATTTTACAAAAAGAATTAGATAAATTACAGAAATGGGAATCAAATTGGAGCATGTCTTTCCACCCAGAAAAATGTCAGTTATTAAGAGTAACAAAAAAACAAAAACAAATTAAATCCACTTATCTTATTCATGGTAAACCAGTAACACAGACTAAAAACGCAAAATACCTAGGTGTTATAATAAATGAAAAACTGTCATGGAATCCCCATATTGATGAAACTATAAAAAAATCAAACAAAGCATTAGGGTTTATTAAAAGAAATTTCTATAAATCAAAAAAGGACATAAAACTAAAATGCTATTTAACCTTGGTTAGGCCAATAATAGAATATGCATCCTCTGTTTGGGACCCCTCAACTCAAGAAAACATTAAGAAACTAGAACAGACACAAAATAGAGCAGTACGATTCATAACAAACGAATATTCACATTTCACTAGAGTAACACCTTTAGTAAAATCACTAAATTTAGAAAGCCTTCAGGATAGAAGACTTAAGAGTAAAGTAGCAATTATACACAAAACACTGAACCATAATCTCCAAATACAAAAACAAAACTTAATAAAATACTCAGAAAGATACAAAGATAAAGGCACATTCCTCATCCCATATGCTAGGACAAATCTGTACAAATGCTCTTTCTTCCCTAGTGCCATTAGAGCATGGAATGGTTTGCCTGAGCTAGCCAGGAAAACCAGTGACTTGGCAGAATTTAAGTCACTGGTAAATATGCATGACTGAATGCATGACGCGTAGGACGTAATCATCTTCTTTTTTGAAGTAACGTCTGTATTATATAAGATAACTGGAGGCCCTAGTCGAACTAATGCTATTGGCCCAAATGATATAGAAAAAAAAAAAATGTGTGTGTATTAGGTTATAAGTAATTTTTAAAATGATTGATAGAATGTGTACTTTATTGAGACGGACCCACATGTGAATATTGAATGCTAAGAACAGTAGATTTTTAAAGAGTTGATATATATTTTTAAATATTGTGATTTAACTTGTATTTTGTTATTTGTATACTGAGAATGAAAGCCTACATATATTTGTTAATAAAAGAGTTTATTTTGTTTATATACAAAAAATGTAGAGCTCTTCTCAATTGGTGTGACAATTATGTAATATACCTACATGATAAAGATTGATTAACTGTCTGGAGCTAAAACCCAACAATATAGATTCTTAAAAATTATTTTTTTTATCATTATCTTTTTTCAGGTGACCATGCCCTAATTGCTAAGGACTCCCGTTTCTATAACCCCAGGGTGGTGCCTTGGTGGAACCATCTTTTAATGGAACCAGATTACCCAGGGAAGCTAGGAATCAGTGCATTCATTTCAAAATATCTGAGTTTGAAAATCCTCTCTGTGCCCCAGATAGTGTCCGAAATTTGTTTTTACATTAAATATTATTATCTCATGTTATGATGTCGAATGTTAAAATTAAAGAGGTCAAGCCTAGATCTAACTTTAGATACTAGATAATAATATATAGATCTAGACATTCTAAATTATTTCTACATCTAATTTGAAGTGTTCTAATAATAATAATAATAAAGCTTTAATTATAATGGATTTAATAATGGATTCAAGGGATCAAGCTATTAGGCATTTATCAATGATGAAACTTTATAAAATTAAAGGCATTATCATCATTATGTTTGTATTACTATTAATAAAACTAATAAGCTGCCAGATTATTGACCTGAAAAACCTGGAGCCACCATAATTTAATAACACAAGTCTTTCAGTTTCAATACGTAATTAGGAATTACGGTCTACATTACTAGTCATTATTCTAGATAAAATTATGATAAGTAGATATCTACTCTAGGACTCTACTATCTAAACTCTAAGTCTACTAGATTTAACTAGATCTAGAAATCTAGACTAGATTCTAGCTAAGTACTAAGTAAGTAAATAAGACAAGTGTAAGATAAATATATCTAGATCTAGATCTGTCTAAATAAATAATAAAATTTAATATAACTTTTATAAGTGACTTACTGTTACTCCATATTTTAACGCTATGCCCATCAAAGTATCCGTTCTATTGACTTTTCTATATATAAATTTTCGAGTGACTGGTGCTGACTTTTTTATTATTGAGGTTGAAGGAGCCGTTCCGTAACCCATCTGAGTACGGAATGAGCTAGTTAAGCCCTGTCTCTCTTCGTCTTCAGAACTGTAATCCGCCGCCATATTTCAACACAATTTTTATGAGATTCGATACGACGATAGCACCAAACACAGAAAGTTCTCTAGAAACCCATTCCTTAATTAGAAGAAACAATAGCCAGATATCTAATTATTTATGCTGTGTAGATCCAACTGCGTGGTAAGATAAGCAGATTCGAGATATTTGTAATTTATTGTCACAGTTACGGATGTGATAAACATGAATTTATTTATAAAGTGTTGATAAAAAATTACTTTCGAAATCGCATTTTCCGCTTCCGGTTAAAATTAACATTTCACTATCTTGTATAGGTCAGTTGAATTGGAGTAAAAATAGAATCAAAGGTAAAGAAGCTTGTATAATACTTCCCATGTAGTAGCCAATATTGGTAGCCTCCCTTTATTCAGTTATTAAGCTTCGACTTTGGATGATCTTCTGGTATTCTCAAAGAAACATGCGAAACATGTAAAATAAACAAATCGTTTTGTTTACTTCTAAAAAAAAAATTTATAGGCCTACATGTTATTTCTCCCACGAAAATTCGCTGACGAAGTTTGGTAATTTAGTAATGTGTAAATTGGAAACAAACAAGGAAATTCATCCCTCAGTAGGCCTAAACACACATACGGATAAATATGTGTGGTTTCGTCCCCTTAGATAATAGTGGTTTGTTTTGTGTTCGTGTAAGATCAGAAGTTCCGTTAAAATATACAAAGGCCAAAAAAGTGTGTCGTTGGGGTAAGTTTCATCTTCTTTAATAGGGGGGGGGGAGGCGATATTATACAGGAAGATTGCAAGGCTCAGCTAATGAGCCTAAGTAGCGTTTGTGCATATGCCTATTCTATTTTGGGAAATGGGGGGATGCGGGCTGTTTGATTTAAGAATGAAAGAACAAAACATCACACAAAAAGGGTCTTATAGAATTTTAGGACCAGAAAACAATGCTTGCGCTGGTGGAGAATTGTAATGCGGGCTTTTTTTTTTTTTTTTTCTAATTGAAGTTTTCCGGACAAAATAAATAGGCCTATATACCAATACCAGCTATTATAACTGTGTCGCATCACGGATATCAGCTAGTGCTAGTGCATAATAAAGCTACCATTAATCATAGTTTGGGAGCATACTATATAAAGACTGTCACATGGATATTATTTGGACGTAGGTAGAAGTATTCATTAATAATAAATTCCTTTATTCTCTTTCAAAGAATACTTTTGAAAGCATCAGACGTTATTTACTTTGCGTTTAGCTATAAGAATTCGTCATTCAGAAGACGAGTAAAACTAAAGTAAATTATCAAATGATAATCAAATTATCAAATGATAATCAAATTATCAAATGATAATCAAGAGACTTTGAGGACATTCTGCTCAGTGTCAGTGGCAGAATGGGTGACCACGCAATGCATTGCTGTTGTTTTTTTTGTTTTTTTTCCCACGAATTAAGCACAAGTGTTCTTACAACGAAGCATTTTGTTTGTTATCTCCCATTACACAAGAAACCGTGTTCCATGTATTGACATTATACATCTGGGTGTCGTGGGGTTTGTAAAATGTTTTACATGTTTCGGATGTTCCTTCAGTGTTGAAGATAGTTTACTTCCTAGACCAAACCACCCGCAGGACGACGGGGGATCGGAGCGGGCAGGGCTTGAACCCGGGGCCATCGATAAATCCAAACAAAAGTCCAGTGCGAAAACCGCATGACCAGGCAGTAGCTTCTTATCTTATACAATACAGACGTTACTTCAAAAAAGAAGATGATTATGTCTACATGTAGGCCTAATCAAACTTATTCTATTGTTGGTTTATTATCAATTTATATGTTGTATTTGTGTGGATAGTTATTAAATAGTAAACGAAATGCAGCAAAAGTATCTAAGTCTATTATTATTACACGCGCACAAAAGCGTATTATATCCCTTAAGCATGGATATACATATACTGATACATAGACTGTACTTGATCTAAAGATAAAGAACGTTGATAGATCTTGTGTGGTGCCTCTAATGTGTCATGCTCGACAAGAGTTGCTGTAATTATTAATGACTACTGCTTTTATTTTACGTTAATGTTGCGAGCTTAAAGGAGTTGTGCGGTCAAGTTGACCATTAGCTGAAGCCCACTTTCGCATACGTTCAAAGGCACTGTGTGGCTTTTAAGTTAGCGATCATTTAGTATTACATTGACTATTGATAATGTTCAAAGGTATTTTGAAGCTTCCATTTTAAAGAGGCACTGTTTTGTTGTTGATGTTTTTACGAAGCTTATATCAACTCACTCTGTCAGTCTGTATGGTAAAAAGTTTAAAGAAGTTTTTGTCTCAAATTTCTCATTCTCAGATCAAGTTAAAACTCATTGAATTCATTGAATCTGACAAGAGATGAAAAAAATAAAATAAAAAATAAATAAACAAGTACATAAACAATAGGTTAATTGATTGTTGGTTTTAAATTATTTTCGAAACAAGGTAAAAAAAAATGGTACTTAATGAGATATGTGGTATTATGTCTTTTCACTTTTTTTTTCTCCCACTTCCCATTCTCTACTCAAGTTGAAATCCTATACTCTTAAACGAGCAATTCTTGTATATATATATATATATATATATATATATATATATATATATATATATAATATCAGGTGGCCGAGCCACATTAGGAAAACTCGAGTTCGACCGATATTTCGATGTGAAAATGTCTCAATGTTGTAAAATTAATTTTGGCTTGAATAATGTATGAATGAAAGTTTTCCATGACGTAAACGGGAAAAAAAACGCTGCTTACGTCACTAGGCTTACGTAGTACACTAAAATATTTCTTTGCAAACAAGAACGCGTTTAGGGATATGAATGAAGGTATGTGTAAAACTAAAAGCAGACCACGGGCTGTAGCACCACTGGGATGGATGGATAGCAAGCCGGTATGAACTTCTTATTGTCCGACAGTCAGGCTGGGCATTTATTTAACCGAGCAAGGCTCGGCCACCTGATATTTTTGCTTAATTATTCATAGTCGATACAAATGCACAAATCAATCCAAAAAGAAATTAACCAGTTAGTTAATGTTTTAGTACAAATTAATTATTTTTTTATACAAAACCCAGAAATTTTCAGATTAATGGCAATAAAAAGAGGTTATTTCCCGTTAAATAAGTTTTGGTCTTATAAAGTAGGCCTATTCTTTTTTTCTATTGCTTGTTGCATGTTGTGGTCCGAATCTTAATGTGATTGTACGTGCTCTCAAAATGTCTTTTATTTACTTTCTACGAGTGTTTAAATTTATATTTTTTCTCATTCAGTATTTACAAAACATTTACATAGCCAGAATACAGAAGACAAAGCAAAGGTCCTCACAAAGAGCAAGGGAAATGTTGTTCTGTGATTGTTCATTATTCTTGCTCATTTACATTGTCCATTGGTTTCAACTACAGACACTTTTGAACGAATTCATTGTCAAGAAAGATTAACAGAAAAACAACAGTGCTCCATCATCCACTCAAAAACCAAGTCCTAATTCCAGTGTCTCCCAAACTTTTTCCTTTAACGGAACACTTTGCACATTCTGAGTATTTTGTGGAACACTTTGCACATT
>JADKLZ010023824.1:8984-19609 GCA_021533235.1 Biomphalaria straminea | reverse complement strand
AGCTTTTCTTAGTAGGATATCAAGAGGCCGGTCCATTCTTTGACATTTTCTAGCCAACTTGTTTTTTTTTTTTTGGACGACCCTTTCTTTGTTCTCCCTTTACCTTAAAGAATGACTTTGATAGTGATTCATATCTTACACTATGGCCAAACCAGCTCAGCTTTCGTCTCTTTTTGTTGACTTGATCATTTAAAAAACCTAAATCGCTATTGAAAACTGGGAAGTAGCCTATTAGTACTTTCAATATTAGCTTCTCAGTAAGTTGTCAGTGTTAAAGGTTTTGATTTCATTTAATCCCTACATGTAGTCTATTTGTACTTTCAATATTAGCTTCTCAGTAAGTTCTCAGTGTTAAAGGTTTTGATTTCATTTCATTCCTACATTATATCTACAAACACAAGACAAGACTGAGAATTATGTTCTCTTTCAAGCCTCCTGCAGGATGACAGGTGGATGAAGGACAGGGTTCGAACCGGGAGCACCTAGATGATAGTCCTCAGCGCATACCACAAGACCAGGCTACCATCTTCAGTATGTCGCAAATTTATGCTTGCGTGCTGTTGACCAGATCAGGTCACTAGGTCAGGCCTATTTCTCCTGCTTAAAAGTCCAACCTAAATAGTATCTAAAAATAAGAATCATAGTGGGTCAATGTATGAGGTCAATGTAACGGAAGATACAGTGAGAAAAAACTAAATGCAAGTGTCTGTAACGCGATGGCAGTGTGGGGACACAGAAGTTAAACTGATTAAGTACTTTATTGGCGGTGTGAGGCCACAAAAGACAAACTGATTAAGTACTTTAATGGCGGTGTGCGGCCACAGAGGTTCAACTGATTAAGTACTTTAATGGCGGTGTGGGGCCACATAAGTTCAACTGATTAAGAATGGCGGTGTGAGGCCACAAAAGACAAACTGATTAAGTACTTTAATGGCGGTGTGCGGCCACAGAGGTTCAACTGATTAAGTACTTTATTGGCGGTGTGGGGCCACCTAATTAAGTCCAACTTATAAAGGACTTTCAACTTATTAGGAATGGCGGTGTGAGGCCACAAAAGACAAACTGAGTACTTTAATGGCGGTGTGCGGCCACAGAGGTTCAACAGATTAAGTACTTTATTGGCGGTGTAGGGCCACCTAATTAAGTCCAACTTATAAAGGACTTTCAGGACAAATGCAACTTAAATGCATCATGCTGTATGTTTACTTCTTTTCAGCCATCCTTAAGCCGCGATGATAAAGACTGCTTTATTTCTCGTTAGAACTGCGCTCTATATGTCGCTAGCCTCCAAACTTCATTCTACATGTACATACTCACTTCCAGTGTTCTCTTAATGCCTCTAACAATATTTTTTTTCTTTAAGACAGCACTTTTTCTGCAATTCATACACTTGACTTTTTTTTAGAATATTTGAAATCGAAACTAGATATGTTTTTCCAAAAGTTTCGGTCAGTCTATTCCCCTTGTTGTCTTCTCTATTGGTCACTTTAAGTCACGTGACAATGACGTACATTAAGAGTTTTAGCGTGTCACACTCCCAGTGAAGCTTCTGAACATAAGGAAGAATTACTCCAAGAGGTAGGAGTGGGCTATCAAGTGGACTATCAAGTGGACTATTACCTTCACCTATCCTTTAGTCTGTTGGAGCATTGGGGCACCACACAAGATTTGCCAACCATCTTTCTCCATTCCTCTCTGTCTTTTGCCTTGGATAGAACCGCTGTCAATGGTAGGCCGGTCCATTCTTTTATGTTGTCTTCCCATCGTTTTCTCTGTCTCCCTCTTTTTTTTTCCTGGTACTGTTCCCCGAAGGAAGGTCTTTGCGAGCCCCGAAGACATGGTTATATGGCCATAGAGTTTCCGTTTTTTAAATAATAGTTAGCATGTCAACTTGGGAGTAACAGCAACTAATGGTAGTGGTCCAGCTTAGGAAATAGTGCATCCCGTTAAATAGTTCAAATCTAAAGAATCTAATCACACATGTGTTGATATTTGATGTATAGCTTTGGATATTCTCCCCCTACCGCTAATAACTAGTTGCCTCTAACGATAACTAGCAATTGAGATGATAATAACCTAATTTCGTACTGTTCATGGTTTAGACTTCAACCGCCCGAACCGGTTAATTGCGTTCTCTACACACACGTATAAGTCAAATAGTTTAAAAAAAAATAAAAAAAAGCTCATTTACATTAACTTTGTATTCAGTCATTGTGTTTAGAATATTATTCCTGTTTTCAAACGTATCTCCCCATCAACATGATAGTGCACGTTGTTGTTTAGGAATAATGTTAAAATGTTGGCACAATATATAATCACTAGTCGACCGGCGGCATAGCATACGCCGCTATTTTCCAGGGCAGGCCTTAGACACTACAACATATGCGACCCCAGTGGGTCCCGCACTTTCCTTGGACCAGTGCTAATTTTTTAGGTGTTACCTGTTACCTATCCCTTAGTCTGGTGGACCGTTGGGGCACCAAGCAAGACTTGTGGACCATCTTTCTCCATTCCTCTCTATCCTTTGCCCTGATTAAAACCTCGTTCAATGGTAGGCCTGTCCATTCTTTGATGTTGTCTTCCCACCGCTTTCTCTGTCTGCCTCTTTTTCCTGGTACTGTTCCCTGGAGGAAGGTCTTTGCGAGTCCTGAAGATCTTGTTACATGGCCATACATTTTGAGCTTTCGTTTCTTCACAGTATTTAGCAGGTCATCATGGGGTCCGATCGCTGCCGTAACCCTGTCTCTAATCTCTTGATTTGTGATGCGGTCTTTAAATGTGATGCCTAGGATCCTTCGGTAGCATCTCATTTCCATTGCTAGGATCCTCCTCTCTAGCTCTGCAGTCAGCGTCCAAGACTCACAAGCATATAGAAGTAGCAGCAGCAGTTTTTAGGTGTATAAAAAATTAAATCAAGTTACATGAAGTTAATTCCTTTTTCCAGTCTATATTTATTTATGTCTATGCTATTTTGTGAATGAAAATAGTGCTGATTTGGATACACCATTTCCATTCACACCATGCTGCGCCATGGGATCTTCCCATTTACTTGTTATAAGTAAATTCATGAATAAAAAATACTACAACATATGCGACCACAGTGGGTCCCGAACTTTCTTTGGACTCGTGCTAATTTTTAGGTGTATAAATTATTAAAATGAACCATTTGGTTTGCCTGAGCAGAATGGTTTGCCTCAGCAAGCCAGGAAAACCAGTGACTTGGCAGAATTTACGTCACTGGTAAATATGCATGACTGAATGCATGACGCGCAGGACGTAATCATCTTCTTTTTTTGAAGTGACGTCTGTATTATATAAGATAAGATAAGATTTTATTAAACATAACAGATTTCCCGCGGCCTCTTGATTTACCAGGAGCCCCCTGGAAATCTCCTGAAATGTTATTAAATGCTATGCCGCCATTCGAAAAAGTCCTGGAAATTTCCGGACATTATTAAAATCTTTTTAAAGTAAAAAAAAAAATGCTATGCTATTTTGTGAATGAAAATAGTGCGGATTTGGATATATTATTTCCCATTCACAACATGCTGCGCCATGGGATCTTCCCAATTGCTTGATATAAGTAAAGCGAATGCTTGAATTCATGAATGAAAAATACTATGAAGATGGCTAATTGACCTTAATTTACGCGATTTTAAGAATATAGCTGCACTCATGTAACAATGCTTTAGAAAAACAAATTTGAATGTTAATTTGATTAAATGGACTATAATTAGTATGTTCATGCATAAAACTATCTCTGCGAAGAGAAGTTCTATAATCGAGCCATGGGATCTTCCCATTTACTTTATATAATCATACTTTTATCCCAGTGGCGCTACAGTCCATGGAGGGCCCTTGCCTGCTTGAGCACATCTCTCCATTCTGATCTATCCTGTGCTTTACGTCTCTCCATGCTCGACGTTTAGCTGTCATCAAGCTACCGTACTCGTGGTCTGCATTTGGGACGCCTGACTTTTTGGCTTTTGCAAAATATATAAAGCTTCATTTAATTATGCTCAAACATTTCACCTTATATATATATATATAGATTTATCCCTTTATCTAAAAAATGTTGCTATTTCTATTCATATTTCACATACAGTACTATCCTCAACTGCTAGTAATTAATTATTTTAAAACTGCGATTTCTGTAAAACACACACAAAAAAAATGTTTTTTGAAGTTGTTTCACACACGAAAATACTCAACTAAAGTGCATCGTTAATCCGTCCTTCTCTAGTCCCGATGTGTGTGTGTGTGTGCGCATGTGAGTGTGCTTATACGCGAGCGTGTGAATCGGATTGTGCGCTGAGCAGTTGTAAACATTCCTGGCCGATGACGCAAGGACCTGGCCTGCATCCCAACAGGAATCGCTGTACGGCTCGTTAACTAAAGCTTGCAGTTCGCAACGAGTCAGTTACTGCATGATGTTCCTGTTGATTGTTAAGACACTCGCATTGTGCATCACCTCCCCCTTAATTCATGGCCCTGGAGAAAAAGACAAGGTCAAGACTCTACTTTTGTTGCATCATCTAGTTTAATAAAGTTCTTTCAAAAAACGTTTTCTGTGTAGACACTAACCCTTGCATTAACGCGAAGACAAGACTCTTAGTTTTATCTTTTCAACAGGAGCGTAATATTCGGTTGGATCCAAAAGCTCATATGTGTCTTTCCCCTCCTTTTTGTTTTCTTCTACTAGACGATAAAACGACGCTTTATGTGAAACTATTTCACGGGTGCTTTCCAATTTCTAAAAATACAATTATCATTTACGACAGAAGCTATGTTCAAAGCCTATTATTTAAATATTATTTTGTCTTTAATTAAAGAGTAGAAGCATTTACAACGCAATCTTTGTTTTGGGTTTTTTAGGATGGGAAGATTCCTTCAGATATGGGGATTATTATCACATCCTAACCCAAGCTTCCTGAAGGACGGTTAGGGAATGGATTACTTTTCATTTATTGTATGACAGTTATATCTTAGCGTCTAAATTTTTTTATAAAATGAAAGATTTTGTTCTAAAAGTGGTTTCTAATCTCGTACAAATACACAGAGGCGTCACTAGGCAGGTGCGGGGGGTGCGGTCCGCACCGGGTGACACCCGATAGGGGGTGACACCCAAGTGTAAAAAGGCACTTTAAAAAAAAATAAAAAATATCAACTTTAAAACGTGACAGAAGCAAAATCATAAAGCTTAGAAATTTTTGAATAAAATTATTCTAAATGGGAAAACATCAATAGCAAATATTTTCTTCTATAATAAATAGTGGACATGTCCACAACGAGAAACTCGAGAGAAGACCGAAGAACATTTATCAGGCTTTCAAATTAGGAACATTTTGGGAACAGGACTTAAGCTTCAAAAAATTGACAAGGACGTCATTGCTATGATTGACGTATAGATGGGAAAACAGAGGAACATCTTGTATTATAGATTGCTTACTATCGCATTGTTTCTAGCAAAGAAAAAGTTGGTATATGGTGGCGAACTGAAGAAGACTTTTCATTGAATAATGAATTTTTTTTTCTTGGGATTGTGGAAATGTTATCCAAATATGAGCCAGTGCTGAAATAATAACTTATACGATCACAAGTCAGCGATGATAAAAGAAAGTTACTTTCCAAGCTTGTACCAAAAATATATATAAATGTTTTAGCAAAATATTTAAGAGATATACTTATCAGAGATGAGAGACAAAAGTTGCAAGTTACTCTGGTATCTTGCATTACATCACATCTAACATAGATCTATGAAGTTGTAAGATATATTATCAGTAGCAATGGTAATGTTGAAATGACAGAAATGTAGGATATTCCTCTTAATGTGGGCCAAATCTGGTGTATTAGTTTTGATAATTTAAAACAACTGAAAAGAGATGGGCTTAACGTATCGATATGATGAGCTCAGGGACATGGTAATGCAGCTACAATGTTAGGATTCATGAAGAAGTGCAGGCAGTAATAAATGAAGAACAGAAAAGAAACTTAAATGGATGTGTACACCGATTACTTAAGCTATGTGGTCCAAATTCTTAATTGGAAAATATTTTCTAATTATACTTTCTTGGTTCTCTAGAAAAAAGGGTTTTCTTTCTTTGCGCTAATACTAATAGATGGATAATATAATTAATGATAGCGTGTCATATGAACAACTCACTGGTGTGCTCATGATGTTACTGTTAGACCCATGAAAGAACGATTTTATGAAAGTGTGACGGCGAAAATCTTTGTCGTCTCTCTGAAAATACAAACACTAGAGGCGCAGCGCAAATATGATTGCCAGCTGTCTGTGAATACATGCATAACTTTCATTGCTTGACTTTCTTATTGGCAGATGTACTAAAAAAAAGTAAACTAAACACAAAAGTACCTTCAAATTAAAGTGTTAATTATTTTCAAAGTGGTGGCTAAGCTCGAGCACTTAAACATTTACTCTACGAAATATGTGAAAAGTTAGTTCAAAATGTTATTAAGATAACTTTTCTCAAATCAAACTAGCATGTTAATGCAAAAGAAAAATGCGTTTTAACAATATAAAAATATCAGGAAAGTATTCTTAAGATTTACTATTCAAATAGAGAGCAAGAAGTTAATACTGAGTGCATCAATCTCTTTTATATTGGGCCTGACGGCAAGATATGTGAACAGAAATACTAAAACTAGAATACTAGAATGCAACAAAGTTTTGAAAGGCGACAACGAATCTCTACCAGCCTTTGAATTAAACCTTTAACTGTTTCTTGTTAAATGCATGTTTACAAGGCTTCATGTGAAAAGAAGCTTTGCAAAACTAAATTTAACTAACAACGTTCTCTGATTAAAACATTAACTAACGACGTTCTCTCATTAAAACATAAACTAACAACGTTCTCTCATTAAAACATTAAATGATAACGTTATCTCATTAAAACATCAACTAACAACGTTCTCTCATTAAAACATTAACTAAAAACGTTCTCTCATTGAAACATTAACTAACGACGTTCTCTCATTAAAACATCAACTAACAACTTTCTCTCATTAAAACATCAACTAACAACGTTCTCTCATTCAAACATTAACTAATATCGGTCTCTTATTAAAACATCAACTAACAACGTTCTCTTATTAAAACATTAATTAACAACTATTTTTTTTAATCAAATCAAGCAATTCTGTCCATTGTAAACGAAGTCGCAAGATATATTGAGTTTAACGTTTTTTATAAGTTTTCTAATTTGAAATCCTGAAAAGGAAATTTAAACATTTATTTTCTAAAGTTATTGTAAACTTTTATATGTTACAAAAAATCTTTAAAATTTTTTGTACCTATCAATATACTTTTCATTAAGTTGCATTTTTCATTAGTTGTCCTCATGAAACTACCACTATATGTGATTATAATGTTCAAAAGTTTCCATTAAGAGCTGTTTAATGTTTACTAGGAAAGCATGCTCAGTTGGTTTTTAATTTCTTTCTATTTAAAAAATCGTAGATGTTAATGTATGTAATGATTAACGATAATATGTAAGAGAAAAAAAACATAATCGATACTCATTTAAACTTTGTGTAGCAGCAATCAACGAACTGTATTATTGCGCAAAAAACAACAACTGAACAACGATTGTTTTTTATTTGAAGAATAAGTGGAACGCTGGGGGGGGGGTGACACTTGATTTCACCGCACCGGGTGACACCCACCCTAGTGACGCCTCTGCAAATACATATTAATGCGCTGAGTTTTTGCCTGAAACATCTTGGGCTTGAAATGTTGTAATTATGACTAATAGTAAACTGATTCTAAGAAACAACACCACAGAAAAACAGAAATTAGAACTGTTACAGAATTAAGAGATTGTGGAATTTGTGCACTAAATACTGTAATATTCATATAACTATAAATAATAAATATAAAATTAACTAAGAAAAGAAAATGTAATATAAGTATGCATTACAGACAAGACTTTATTAATAACCAATAGTCTTCATAGCAAGAGCTTTCAGTTTTGCTTCAAAGGAAAATGTATACTATCTCATCAATGATTGGTTACGGCCTGTAAAAGAACCTATTAGTAACCTCTTGAAGCCTCACTTCCTTGCCTCTCATGGCCTAACTGTTGGCCCTTTTTGAGGCCATCCATTTATTATTATTAGTATTATCAATCGTGATATTACCGTATTTATAATAGTTTATAGTAGTTTAGTAATGCTGACAAATAAGACGTGGCTTAATGGACACCAACCACACATATATCATATATCATCTTTTTTTTTTCCCTTAAAGGAATCTTCAGAGCTATAATAGTATTAATAATTTTTTGAAAAAAACTGGGTTGCTCGTTGTTAATATGTCAAGTATTGATCTCAAGTGTTTGTACACGCTGAATCACTCATATAATAGCATAGTGGAACAATGGGAAGTGCTCAATCTCTCGCTAAAGGCATGTGTCACACACATACACACATATTCTTGACCTAGGGGCGACAGTTGCTTAGTCATTAGCGTAAAGCTTTTTTTTTTCCCTAAGCAAAATATGTTTATACTATACAGATACACAGGCATTATTAAACAGTAATTACAGATCAAAAGGTTTGCTACTTTGCCCGATTCTGCAGATTGCATAAATCGAGAAAAATGTCATGACTACTGTGGTGCTTAGAGCCACCTTTATTAAATCGCTTCGTCTTTTAAGTCCCATCGTTTTAAAGACTTACCGCCCGAAAGTCAGAGTATGATAAAAACCCTTAAGTCCTTAAGTACCATCTTTAAGTCTTGTCTAACAGCTTATAGTGAGTACATTGATTAGAATGCATTGCTCACGCAGGTTTCCTATGACCCAACGTTAAACCTAAAACAAATGTCTAAATCTCGTACCACAATGTACAATGACCAACCACCTCTACTTCTCGCCAACTAATGTTAGGTAGCCATTAGAGCTATTTAAAAAAAAGTTCCCCCTTTCAGACCTTGTGGTCAATAGGGCAGATGACGTAAAGGTCATCTGATTCTGTGGTCTAAGGTTAACAAGGGTGTCATGTCGCCAGCACAACGACCAACCGCCTTTACTTTTCCCCAACTAATGTCAGGTACCCATTGGAGCTGGGTGGACTCAGAGACACCCAAGGATCCCGAAATTAAAGATTCCAGTCTTCACCAGGATTCGAAACTGGGACCCCCGGTTCAGAAGCCAAGCGCGTTACCGCTATGCCACCACGCCTCCACTAGAGATGGGTGGACTGAGACCCCAAAAGATCGTGAAATTAAGTTTGAGACCAGGAACCTGGAATCGCTTCGTTTCAAAAGCCAAGCGCGTTACCACTCAGCCACCGCGCCTCGTACCACTGTGTCAGACGGAAACTCACGACTAAAGGTCAAGGCCGTGCTTCTCACGCGCATAATGTGCAGACGTGCATTGCATAATGGCCGAGATTATTTTCAGCAGTCGTGGGTGAAGGGTAAACTCCCGGTTAAGTTCCAAGTCGCTTGTATTTACATATAACACGTTAGCATGAGAGTTCTCTTATAAATTATTTATCTATATAATCTCAAGCAGACTGGTCGTGTGCTACGCGCTTTCGACAGCAGTCGTAGATGGTCACATGATCGAGCACTGGAGTTTGAATCCTGCGTGAGGGGTATTCCCTGTGGTTTGGGCTTCAACAATGATCTTCAGTTCTAAAGCCACGTTTCATTACCTTTACTTTTACCTATCCCTTAGTCCAGGGGGCGGCCTTAGCAGTGCCCTGGGCGAATGTCTTGTGCCTGGCCCAGAGCCGTAAGGGTAGACTATATATACCGTACCACATCACGCTAACGGGATTACGCTGTAACAATAGCAATTCAGTATGTTTCCCTTCTAACACCGTGGGCTTTATTTTTGTTACAAAACGTAGAATATTATGTAGGTACTGTTGGCAAATTATCCATCCATCCATCCCAGTGGCGCTACAGCCCTTGAAGGGCTCTGGCCTGCTTGCACACATTCTTCCATTCGGATCTCTCCTGGGCCTTTCGTCTCCACGCCCTAACCCCAAGCTGTTGCAGATCTGCTTCCACATCATCAATCCAACGCATTCGGGGTCTGCTTTTGTTTTTTGTCGGTATACGATCTCCTATATTGTTATTGTTCTGCTTCAAATATTTTTCTTTCAAGTTAAAAAAGTTGTCTGTCTATGCAACACTTAGGCGGTAGCCTAAATCCACAGAGTTTATTTTGTATTCAAATATCGATGTCTAATCGCATTTTAATAGGAAAATGTATAGTGATCAAGTTTGTGACAATAAAATATCCGACAGCGGGCGGGGCACACACAGGCGCACGCCTGGTGCAGTTGCCCCACTTGCCACCTCCTAAATCCGCTACTGCCTTAGTCTGTTGGACCGTTGGGACACTATGGAAGATTTGTCGACCGTCTTTCTCCATGTCTCTCTGTCTTTTGCCTTGGAGCCTCTTTCATTGACAGGCCCGTCCATTTTTTTTTTTGGTTGTCTTCCCATCGCTTTCTCCGTCTGGCTCTTCTTCTTTTCCTGGTACTGTTCCTTGAAGGAAGGTCTTTGGGGATCGCAAAGACCTTGTAATATGACCATATATTTTTAGCTTACGATAGTTAGAAGTTCATCACACTCAGGATTAAATCCA
>JADKLZ010023823.1:3970-17277 GCA_021533235.1 Biomphalaria straminea | reverse complement strand
CGATATTCGATTCGAAAAAAATTTCCTGATTCGCAGGTCCCTACATGCAAACTGAATGCGCCTTCGAGCTGATCTACAAATATATAAGTTAAAGAGCAAAACATAATAATGTCTTTAAAGACAGCACAATAGATCTAAATGCATATGACTACACAACACAAAGATCTGATCAATATTTAGACTCTTGGCTGACTACAGTATATGCTATTGACTCGAACACTTCATTCACGTGTTCTATATTTAGGAACTCGCGCTACATTATGTAAGAGCGCGTGATATTTTAAGTGACTATTTAGGTGCTGGGTCACATACTGAAAGGGGGGAAAAGGAGGCGAATAACGAAATGTAGAGACGTATAACTCAGTTTATTAAATACCAAACATTTGTATGACATGCTCTAGAGCTTCTTTGTGATTTAGAAACCTACTAGCTATGTTTTTACCCGGCTTAGCTCGGGTTATGTTCTTCTGATTTTTGTTTTGATATATTATATCTGGTAAACTCTCCTGTTGTAGGGCAACTTTATATATCAGCACCATTATCTAACTAGCGTTCGTGACAAGTTCAATTAAGATATGTCATACTGCTTGGATTCTTATAAGAGGCATACACACACCTTACATTATTAAACCATAGTGGGAAGCGTGGTCGAGAGGTTAAGTGCGGCTTGTGCTTGGCTTGGCTTGGCTACCTAGAAGGGGGCTCGAGGTTCGACACCCGACTCGGGCAGAGTTGTGTTTACCGAGCGCCCAAAGGCAGCACGGGAAACCAACTCCTAGATACCCCCTCCCCCCCCCCCACTGGTCCACAAATGAGATTGGACCAAAGCGCTCAGAGCATGCTATAAGCATGAAAGTAGCGCTATATAAAAGCTATAATAATAATTATATATTTCTAGTCTACTAACTTTTTACTTATGCACGATATTTGATATTTTAGACATTTGGCAGTTTACTATCGGCCGTTAAATTAAACCTTAGTTTTTACCAGTATTTCTAGTAAGTCAGACCTTTGGGGCACCATACATAATCCTTTAACCATCTCTCTTCATTATTTTCCATTTAACACTTGCGGCAAACATGCTGTGACATGCATTCGTGAGAACCGATGTTTTGGATGTCATGTTTCGTGTTGGCGGCTGTCACAAAGTGAGAAGCCTTGAGGTAGCTGAGATGCAACCATGGCAGTAGATATCTCACTGCTAGTGACCGGTACTTCCATGCTGCACTTACAAGCTGGTTCACGTGCTAAGTGCCTTACACTCTAGCAGACGATACGACTGATAAGGGCGTTTACAAGCAAACAGACCAACCCCTAGGACTATTTTTATCTTTTTTTTTTGTTTTAAACTTTGGTCTAAAAAATTTTGTAATTTTTGGGGAAGTTTGGGTGGGGGGGAGGTGGAAGAGAGTTTTTTTTAATTCGACAGATTTCAAGATTTCTAATATGTTTTATCTTCTCTTAGTTCGAGACCCATTAAAATAACTTGTTTCTTTATTGGTACAACTTTGTTCTAGACTAATAGTTATCCTTATTATAAGTAGTGAGAAGATAATACACTTTTTTTTTTATATGTCACTTTGACACCCATGACCTATATCGTTGATATCATCATTATTATTATCATCGTCATTATCATCAGCTGTCTCTCATCGTCGAAAGTCAATGATTTTTTAAATGGCTAACGTAAACAATAAATACATATTTCGTATTATGCTCATTGTGAACTTAGCTCGAGTTAAGTGCTTAGCTCGACTTAAGTGATGGGATGCGTGGCCGAGAGGCTGAATACGATTGGGCTTGGTTTGGCTACCTTTCAAGGGGCTGGAGGCTCGACACCGGACTCAGCAGAGTCCTTAATAGCAGCACGGAAAACCTCCTTCCTGATACCCGCTCCTCTCATTAGTCAACAAATGAGATAGGAAAGCTATGACCATTTTATTTTAAAGTGGGAACGGAATTAAAAAAGTTAGAATAATATAATTCAATATTTCGCTTTAGTTTATATTTTATTTCCTTTGTCGTTAATTTATTTTTTTCATTTTATTTCTTGACATTACATCTGATCATTTTTATTGTAAATCAAAGATTACACTATTACACTATTAAATATTCTAAAATGCATATCTGCCCTGTGAATGTTATTCAACATGTACCCAACTATATTTGTATGATTCGTCTAGAATTACTTTATCACGATAGCTCTGCTACGAATATGATATACCACGAAACAGACGTACACCTCTGGCATATCAGGCACTTCCTCTAATAAACATTGACAATGATAAATCAATTGCTTTGGCTCGGATAGATAGGGGATATGTGCATGGCTGTGTGGAGATTTTGTAATAGGGAAATAGTCTTAGAGTGAATAGAGAGGGAGGAAGAGAGAGAGAGAGAGAGAGATATAAGGGGGGAATGAGAGTAAGCGGGAGGCATGAGGAGAAAGAAAGGGAAGGAAGAGAACGTGGGAGGAAGGAAGGTAGAGATAAGAGAAAAAAAGTAAAAGTCCAAAGAATAAAGATAACTCGAACTCTGGGATGTATTCCTAAAATGTTAAAACACGTTGAATTGAAAATAACTTGTTTCCCGAATTTCTATGTTTACAAAGTCGAGCACAACCAAGATTTTGTTGATTACAAAACGTTTAAGTAAGAGATTGATATATAATCCATACTATCGTATCCATCACATTAATTTATTTAATTACCAACTAACCCCAACTATTCATGCTGCAATCTTTACTTTAACTTTAACCCACAAAAAAATATATTTTTTAGACCAACATACTTTCCATTGCATATACCGGGGAAGCCCGAGTTTGTACAGTGGTCGATAATTTATTTTCTGTTTATATTTCAAATCTTAACATTTAAACCCTGAAAGATAAAAGAAATATAATAAAAGAAAACTTTCAATCAAGTAACATGTTTATTAAACATTACAGCTGAGCTCTGACAATGTGTCCTCATAGCTATCACACGTAATACATAAACTGTATATAAAACATTACAATAAACAATCTTTTGAAGCTCGCGTTTCATAAATCTAAAATAATATGGGGGGGGGGGGTCCCCCGTGTGCATGTTACAGGAAATGGGGGGCACGGTGGCTGAGTGGTTATTAGTTTGGCTTCCTTACCTGAGCGTCCTAGGCTCGAATCTTGAGGAAGACTGGGATTTTGAATTTTGGGACTTTTTTTAGGTCGCCCCAGAGTACACACTATTTTAAGGGTGCATGACTTAATTGGGGAAAATAAAGGCGGTTGGTCGTTTTGCTGGCGACATGAAACCTTGCTCGTTCACCTTTGGATAAAAAAATGACCATAACATCATCTGCTGTACAGATCGTAAGCTCTGAATGGGGAACATGTTGCTGTTGATTGTGTGGTGAATAAGTCTTCTTAGTTTTAGAAATGACTCAATATTGTTATACCGGTACAACTGTATGTCAGGTATTCTATAATAAATGATGAACTAACAGAGTTCTACACTATATAATAATTACATTTTATACATTGAAGTCACAACTCAGAAATTAAAAGTTATTCATTCTGCTTCCGTAAACAAATTATCTCTCTTATTCATTCAGATGTGTAGAAACTCGAAGCTACCAGAAGCTTACTTGTATAAAAGCTTGCTTACATCTCTCTGGCAACTTCAACACGTAGGCTACACCTCTTATAAGAAAATAATAAAAATGTAAATATATTTGTTATAAACTGGGCTAATTATAATAGGTTCATGAGTTCCTAAATTACACAACCTCTTCTTTCTATTATTATCTTTTTCAAAAAGACACTCATTTGTTCCGCAACTCTAAGAGGAAAATCCACGTTTTTAACTCTCCTATTAAGCAGACGATATGTGTGCCTGACGCAGAAATACAGATCATGAAATTAATTATGCATGCTTTACACTACCTTACAGGGTCGAAGTATCTAAATCTGGGTTAAGGTGACACTGATAGTCTGGGCCATACAGGAGAAGAACATCGCTTGGTTTATTCTATTTTTGCCGCCAGATTTGGCGATATTTGTTTATCTGATTTATAAATATAAATAAATGGAATAAACCTGTGAACGTTTATATATATTTATTTAAACCTGCGTTAATTATTAAAAGACCTCAGCGTATGTACGTATAAGAGAGAGAGAGGGAGGGAGATAGAGAGAAAGAGAGAGGGGGGAGAGAGGGAGAGAGAGAGAGGGGGGAGAGGGAGGGAGAGATAATATTCCATTATCAAAATATCCCATTAATTTATCCAACCTAAAATATCCTATTCAATTTATCCACCTCAAAATATCCCATTTAATTTATCCCACTCAGCATATCCCATTCAATGTACCCCAATCCAAATACCCCACTCAATTAGACCCATTCAGATTTCCAATTCACTAGGCAAGGCTTTGACTGACACATTAGGCTGGTGAGAGTCTCGTGAGAACTCACGATATGTGGCGCCGCGCGTTTGTGATAGATGACACTGTCCTGTCAGGTCGTGAGATGCTAGAAGATAGGTCGACACAATGATACATGATATATATCTGGAACAAGAAATAACAATCCTATCGACTACTAAATAGTCAAAACATAGTGCCCTAGCGAGTAGCGACTGTGTATATAGGAGGGAAAATACACTTAAACATAACTAAATCAATTGAGAGAGAGAGAGAGAGAGAGAGAGAGAGAGAGAGAGAGAGAGAGAGAGAGAGGAGAATCAAAGAAAAGAGAATGTCAGGGTTATGCTATAGACCTTAGTTTGTTTGCCCGGGCCCCTGACATTCAACAGGCACCTTCGTGCTTACAAAAACTAAGCAACGAAATATGAACAATATAAATGTTTAATAAGGTGAATTAGTTGAAGATGACATATTAATGAAGAAATAACCATGTAATTACAGAATGTATAATACAATTGTCTATGAGTTAATTAATCATTTCACACCTTGCTTTCCAACCAAGTAACGCTTCAAGCCCACAATCACACCACAACAATCTAGTAGGATATATCAAGTGTAGACAATTCCATTCTATACTAACTCCCTGTAGATACATAGATCAAATTAAAACCAACTCAAAGATCTAGTATAGTATAATATAGCACCGAACGACTGTAAGATGCAGTCATGCCTTATATACTCACCCTAAACAGGGGAACACAGAAGAATCCACAACCACACAAAAGAACCTCAACCACTACTCAAAGACCAAAACAACTCCATAACTCCCAAGCAAGGCGATAAAAAGGGAAGTGCGTTCCTCAATGGTGCACTTTAATAAGCATTGGTGCTAGAAGATCATAATCTACGCACCGACAGAGAAGAGAGAGAGAAAAAAAGAAAAAGAGAGAGGGAGAGGAAGAAAAGGAGAGAAAGAGAACGTAAGATTAAGAGAGATTGATAGAGAAGAGAGAGAGAGAGAGAGAGAGAGAACGATATAAGAGAGAGAGAGAGAGAAAAGTGAAAGGTGGAGAGAGAAGATTGAGAGAGTTTGAGAAAGAGAAAAGAAAGAAATGAGAGAGAGAGAGAGAAGAGTAGAAAGAGAGAGTGAAGGGGAAATAGAGAGACAGATTAAGACAGCATACAATAGAGAGAATGGGAGAGAAGAGAAAGATTGAGGAAGAGAGAGAGAGAGACAAGCGATAAACCCAAACATCGAACGTTCTTTAAATTCTTCTCTTCTATGCTCTTCAGCTTTAAAAAAAAAAAGGAACTATATGTCCCCCCCCCCCCCACTATTGTTTAACATTGGGTAGCTTCTATATACACAGTTATAATGAGCTTTGAAATAAACAAGTACTATTTTTGTCTTCCTTTATTTCTTTTGTTTAATCTCATCTATTGCTTTCACTTATGCTACCTTTACAAGTATTTATGTAAGGGGACATATCTTCCTCATTCAGTGTAAAAAATACTATATCAAAGTCATTTCTCGACATTGTAGCTTCTCTTTACATTCTAAAGATTTAGTATAATTCTTTATCTCTCTACCACGGTACTTTGAAATGTTGACATGTGGAAATGGGTATCGGTTTCAAAACCTAACATCAGGCATGCATAGAATCAATATTGTCTTTCGTTTAATACCATGCTTTCATTCTTTTCTTTTTTTTTTCTTTATTTCCCTTCTGTCATTTGATGTCGTAAATAACAGACTTTAAAATAGCTTGCCTTTTAAATGAAATGTTTCTGTACATAAAGAACAAAAAAATCCCTTGTTTAAGAGTGTACATATCATACATTAGACGATATAGAAATAACATATGACTTTCAACATTTGACGTACCGATTTGAAGTGGTCAATGACATGCGGAATTTGAGAAATAAATACCTGAAATTATCAGCTTGGAAAACAAAATAATTGGAAGCAAAGACTTGTATATTCGCTTTGTTTTCTTTTATAAGTTTTCAGAACTTGCGATCTATGGGCCAAATGATGTTAAGAGTCATCTGTTTCTTTTGGCCAGCGGTTAACGAGCAGAGTGCCTTGTGGTCAGTTAAACGACCAACCCCGCCTTTACTTTCCCCAACTAAACTCAGGTACCCATTAGAGTTGGGTGGACTCAGGGGCGCCCTAAAAAATCCCGAAATTGAAAATCCGAGATTCGAACCCAGAACCCCATGTTCGGAACCACTCAGCCACCGCGCACCTGCTTTTTGGTTTTAAGAGACAGAAAGTAAATGTGAAAGGATTCAAAGATCATTAAATATTTTTTAGGGCAACGGATTTAACTCTTTCCGTAACTATTTTTCAAATTTTGATGGAATTATTCGTTTTGCTCATTTGTGTTTCACTACCCTGTTTGGATTAAACTTCAATAACTTTTTTTGTATGTTATCAGGAAAAGCTATATAAGGTATATACTTGTAGAAGAATGCATGCTCATTTTTATAACAGAAATTAAAGTTTATCAAACCAAAATTTTATTTAATTTAAGGGGTAATATGAACGTTGGTATTGTTAGTAAGGAGAAAGGGATTTACATATGAATGAATTCGTTTAGAGATAAAAGAAGCATGACGTTTTAATAGAATCTTAATCCAAAGGAATGGTAGGTGATAGAG
Organism: Biomphalaria straminea; assembly: GCA_021533235.1. Taxonomy (NCBI): domain Eukaryota; kingdom Metazoa; phylum Mollusca; class Gastropoda; family Planorbidae; genus Biomphalaria; species Biomphalaria straminea. The sequence goes on along the minus strand of JADKLZ010023823.1, from coordinate 10,211 downwards.
ATTAAATTGAATTGTATTTTGTGGATAGAGATTCGGTGTGAATGAAATATGAATACATAGACTTTGATATTAGGTGTGAATAAGGCTCTATGTTCTCAAGACATCAGGAAGGTTTTCCTATCTTACGCCGCTGGAAAAAAAAGAATTAAAGTGGCTTGCCATTGCCAATGCCAAGGATTTAGTTTTTCATCTCATTACCTAGTCCTAAACTTTTACCAATCAGTGTCAGTATCAAATGGATTTATTTGAGAAATGAAATGGACAAAAATGATTGCCTTGCGTTAACCATCCCTTATTTTTTTGTACCACAGATGAAGAACAAAGATCTATGTCGACAGATTCCCAGTTTTTTTTCAGAGATATGATTCTTTAATGGCCTTTCTAATCTTTTCCTTTTGTCTGCACTGCTGTCTTTATTCTTGTCTTTCCAAGTCGTAACCTTGTGACGTTTCCTTAATACCTGAGTTTGACGTCATTCAACAGTAATCGTAACACCATCATCAAGGCTTGTCGTTGTACGTAAGCTCTCGTTGACAATGTGACCTTTGGAAGAGATGTCTGGGCCTCTTCTACAGTGTCCTTGACCTGAATTTGTATTGTTCTGCCCGTTGGCGTTTCTCAAGCATACAAGAAAAATCAAATGTATTTTTTTAATCAAACAGCTGATTCATAGGCTCATTTTATAATTGTCTCAGAGCCTCTTGTAGCAATGTTATTTCGTCATTCTGAGAAAAATAAAGAAAAATTAGATAAAAGCGTTTCATTTATCCTATCACTTAGCCATCAAGAGCATCAAATTAATATAATTTGTGCATTTCTACATTATGACCAATTGTTTTCTTATATTTCTTTTTTTTTTTGTGGGGTGGGGGTGGGGATAATTAAAAATACACACATACATTCACCCGTTTTTAAACTGTCAACACTTGCATACATTGGACTTGGTCATGTGTGACATGTCGCATATTTGATTGCGAGAAAATTCTTTTAAAGCGATATCAAAGGATGCATTGAGCATTTCACTTTCTAAGTAAAGCATCACAAGCCATTTTCAGTTTTCTATTTAAATCTACAGGCTCCAGGGTAAAAACCATACAAATGCACCTCATCACTTACTGGATAATCTTAAAAAAGCACATTAGGTATTGGTAAAGGATCCCCGGAATTTTGCGAAGAGGTCGGCAAAGTAGAAAAACTAAATAATTTCAAGTAAATCGTGTAATTACCACTAACTTCGGCCAGTTATAGCCCTGGCCGAATTTGTTTATAATATAACTAGTTCTAAGGTGTCATAGAGATGCAGGCGTACTGATATTATTAAATATACAAATATATAAAATAGAAAAGTTGTTACAAAGTTATAGTGTTTGAGAATGTCACAAATTTGCTTCTGTTTCTTATTAAACACAGTTTTATTTTTATTTTTACTCTCCATTTCTTACAGATCTATCTTTAAAATGCTTTTTCTGTTAAAAGTTTTATTTACCTTAATTAATATACATAACATAATCTTAAGATATGTCTGACATTTATATTGCGTTTGACTTCATTTATCATTTGATAACTTTGCAGCATCGTAATTAAAAACAAATTGGATCGAGGGGTTGATAGCTTCAAAACCTCTTTTGCTAAAGCCCTGGTGTTGTTGGCAATGCTGTTATGTCAACAGACAGGTCAAGATAATATGGCTTCCCAGGTTTGTCCAGTCATCTCGTCTGGGCCAATCGAAAAGAACACGAGACCACGGTTTCATATTCAATCGTTTTCGCTGCATCGCTAAATGCATTTTGTAAGCCTTGGGTAGCAATGAAATAGAACAGTGCTACCTGTAACAGTATTTTAAAAAATAGTAATGTACCCCTTTCAGGGCATAGATGTAAAGGTCATCTTGTTTTTATAGCCGAAGGTTTACGAGGGTATCATGTTGACAAGCACAACGATCAATCTTCTTATCTTTCCCTAACTAATGCCAGCTACCCTTTAGAGTTGAATGCACAAAAAATCTGAAATTCAAGATTCGAACCCGTGTCCCTACGGATTGGAAGCCAACCGCTTTACCACTGATCCACCAATTCCACTTGTGTTATCAGGCAGAAACATTTTTACTTCGTCCGAAGATTTTGCTTCGGGAAAAAGTTCAGAATGAATTCTGTGTCTAACGCGATCCTTTGATTGCATAAAGTCTGTGTGTTCCTTTTCATTGATGACTACTTCATTGAAAAGTCTAACAATAAACACCAACTTCAATGTATTTCTAAAGGATCGCTCTTTTCCTCTTCACGTCAATGTTGTTGCCCCAAAGAAAGTCTCACGGCGTTGCTTCATCTGGGCAAGAAATCTTGCTTAAGATATACAGTCATGTAGAACGTACCACAATGACCCCAAAATCTTGTATTCACTCCCCGATTTCTCAAGACTCTTATACAAATAGATGTGTATTATTTGCTTCGTTTTTAAGCTTGAAAGAACAAAAATAAATAAAAAAATTAGTATAAAACCTTGTTCCGCATGAAAGAATTGTGTTGCAACACGGCAAATTCTAGAAAAAGGTTCATAATGCAAGATGTAGAAAAAAAATACTTTTTTTTTGTCTTATTATTTCGGGTCAATCTTTACAACATTTTCTTTTCATCTTTTCTTACCCTGAAGGAAGACGGGGGTTAGGAAAGTAAATGTTGTAAAAGAACTACCTGTTGACACGGTCTAGCGAATGAGTCATATGGACACAATACAATGTTTACATGGCTTTAATAATGGTATTTGCAATCTTTTACAATGTATTCTACAATATTTTATTCCACACTAAGAGGATTTAAACATCTTATGTTAATGTATAATTTCTGGTTGGCGAGGTTTGATAGCATTTAAATATGAATACGTAATGAACAATATATTTTACAATGTCTAAGCAATTTATAACATCACTGCTGTAACGGGCTGCATGTGCGGATTAGTTGTAGCTGAAGTATTTCTAAAGATGATTAATTATTCTAGATGCGTGCGTACCTTGTGTGATGTATTACAGTTGCGGGTCCTTTGAAAACATGCACCGTCACAAGTAAAGACAAGGTACCAACAGGAACGAAGACTCAAATATTAAGTTAATTCCAAAGTGAACAATTAACAAGATTTATTTACAGAATGGGCCACAGTTTAATCAGTCAATAATAATGATCTATTCCCCTCGAGAGTCTAGCAGTAACTGATTTCCTATACGTCAAACTTAACCTCTAACCCTGCTGTGTATGTCGTCATAAAATGTGCGTTCAATGTCAGTACATAAAGGTGCGCAACCAAATAAACTAAACTAGCTATCTAACACAGCTATAAGACACAATTTTTAAGCATTTTAACCATTAATTGCGCCTAAAAAATTAAATTGAATTATTTCGATAATAATAATAATAATAATTATTATTATGTTAGAAACGAACAAGTATTCAATCTCTGGCACTGTCAGGGTCAAGCTTGGATAGAGAGAAACTAAATTCATTGTAGTCTCCCTTTATCCACTGAGAATTATTTGGTGATGTGGCAGGTCCGCAGTAATACCGCAGTAATACCGCCATCTACTGGCACAATACAATAGGCCTAAAAATATAAATATTGCTATTATTATACTAAAAGTTTAATAACGTCAAAGAAACTTCACATCAAGAAATATATCACAGCTATAAAATATATAACAGCGATGACATAGATCACATATATAAATATATAAGCAAGCAATGCAGTCATCACAGGTAAAATATACATCTTAAATATTAAAGACATCACAGGTATAACATACATAACATCTATAAAATACATTACTGGCATAAGAGACTTCACAGGTATAAAATACATCACTGGTATAAATATATCACAGGCATAAATTACAGGCTGGACATGGCCTAAATTGTGCCGATGTGCCTAAACTCAAAACTCAAACTCAACTCATTAAAAACATCACTGGTTAAGGGTACATCACAGCCAGGGCTGGCCCAAACAATTCCGTTACCCTAAGTGAAGCGGATAGCTCGGAGCCCAGTCTGGGTAGGGTAAGGATAATAAGTGAAAATTAAACACTTTTAAATAATAAAATAAATTCATCTTTGCATTTTATTCATTCTTTACTAAGTACAAAATCACGATCAAATTAACTTTACGAGCCTTGCGTGTAGCGAAGTCATACAGTATATCATCAAAATTCTGTTTCCTACATAGATCTAGATCACGCTCAAAAGTAATTGCAAATATTGCCAAATAGTTCAATTGAATGACACCCCAATTTTGTCTAAGTTTTAAGAAATGTCTATAACTTCTGGAGATTCCCTTGAGCTCCTGGAAAATCGGGAAACGTAATATAAGTTATAATGGTTTAATTTAATATTTTACACCTAGAATTAGCGAGGTTATATAAAAATACGAGGCTCACTGCCGACAGCGTACGTTGCAGTGGCATAAGATTGGCCCCTTACCACAACTACAAAAATACTTCCAAGGTATAAAATACATCAAAACTATAAACTACATTAGTTATAAAAATACTTTACAGCAATAAATTTCATAAAGTAATAAAAATAAAATCTTAGTTCAATGTGATGCCATAGTTACAAAAGACACTTTTGCCTTAAAATATCTCATTTTCTATTAACTACATCACAGTTATGCAATACGATAGACCTTCACAATAATAGCACATCTATAAAAAAAATATTACAAATACATAACAGCTTCGAAATGCACACCTGTCACTTATTTAATTAGCTAGGTCAAGGTCAGGACAGAGGTGAAAGATCACAGAGTACAAAAACGAGTACAAGATATGCTGTGACGTGGTGCCTCGCACAAATTTGCATGTCAAATGGGATGTAGTCTCCCTTGTTCTCCTTGTTATCCTCCCCTTGCATTCTTTTATCTTGACTCATTACCTAGGTAATATAACGCACGGAAGTATTAAATACAACGGTCGCAGCTGCTACGGTGGCGTTAGTCAATCAATATCATAGGCGGCGCGGAACAAGGTCGTTGACACTGCTTAGGCATCAGTGGGGCACTTATTTCTAGTAAGTGTATAGTGTATATGTTGAGGGAGCGAAATTATCAAATCACAATAAAAAAAGACCATCTTTTCGACCTGTCCTCCGGAATTCATTGCCGTATTTAGACTTAAAAAGGAGCTGAGAAGTAGGGTATTCTTTTGAGGCCCTTTAAGAGTCTAGAATAGTCTAGAATCGGCTAATTGGCTGGAAAATGCCTTGAAACACGGTCACGGAAGACTTGGCTTATTTGTAGACCTAGCTTATTTGTAATAGATTGTAGACATAGCTTATCTGTCATAGATTGTAGACCTAACTTATCTGTCATAGATTGTAGACCTAGCTTATCTGTCATAGATTGTAGACCTAGCTTATCTGTCATAGACTGTAGACCTAACTTATCTGTCATAGATTGTAGACCTAACTTATCTGTCATAGAGTGTAGTTCTAGCTTATATGTCTACGATTGTAGACTTAGCTTATATGTCATAGATTGTAGACTAGCTTATGTCATAGATTGTTGACCTAGCTTATCTTTCATCGATTGTAGACCTAGCTTATCTGTAATAGATTGTAGACGGAGCTTATCTGTCATAGATTGTAGACCTAGCTTATCTGTCATAGATTGTAGACCTAGCTTATATGTCATAGATTGTAGACCTAACTTATCTGTCATCGATTGTAGATCTATCTTATCTGTCATAGATCGTAGACATAGTTTATCTTCTGCCGCTCTTTTCACATCTTTCATATCAATTCCTAAAATTGAACCGAAGGATGTAATACATGTACACATACCAGACATCCATTGTACACATACTTAAACACAGCGACAACACAATAATGGGCTATCATACACTCAGCACTATTTGGATGTCACTCGCTGCAGTCCTTGCAGTTATCGACTGACTTCAGGCATTTAACTACCATCGACTTTCACTTACCCTAGATTCCTAACCTTCAGTATGCTTCTAGGATAATAATAATTGATTGTTACTTTGGCTTACAAAATCGTACGAAAAGGAAACTTCAATAAATGATGTAACATGTAGTTTGTGGTAATCCGCAACCAATGTCTAACCTTAACCTAAACTAGATCTTACTTTAGGAATGTAATGTATGATGAAATCTGGCCCACATGGGCCGCCTATCAAGACAATGTGTAAAACAAAAATAGTATTGCATCTCATTTTGTAACTATTATTATTATTTTTTTTTTT
>JADKLZ010023806.1:0-13006 GCA_021533235.1 Biomphalaria straminea | reverse complement strand
CTGGACACGAGTGTCGCAAATTAAAATGACCCACCAGCTGAATTACGCTGGGCATCACTGCTTTAAACTATCAAAACAAGACCATAGCATGAATATTCCTGATCCATGAGTTAATTCAAACGGAGGCTGCCTCTAAGTTTGTGTGATAACCTTTGTTTTAGTTAATTTGTTTTCCCTTTTTAAATTCAATACTTAATCGTTTTATTATCTCTATACATTGAATTCAAAGTATGGCGTTAATACAGAAAATGTCAACTTAAAGTGAAATTTCTTGTAAATTTATATAATTCATGTCTCATTATGTGTTTAATGATTTCACAGGTCAGAAGAAAGCAAACCAGCCGTCGACACATACATCTCCAGTACCCAATCATTTCTTGGTCTTACGACTGAGGAGGTGGCGCAGTTCTCAAAAGAATTATTATCAGTCACTTTGAAAACAGAGAACGATGGAAATACTTTAATAAGTCAAAAAGATTACAAACAGTTTTACATACTTATGAAGCAAATGAAAATGGTAAGGGAAATATCTATCAGACTGTCTATCCATCTACCAATCTATAAATCTATCTATGTTTGTTTCTCTTTCTCCCTTTCTCTTTCTTCCTCTCTCTCTCTCTCTTTCTCTCTCTCTCTGTATATATATATATATTGTTACGACTTTGGAGTAGACTAGAGAAATTAAGTTAACTCACCGATTGTTAGGTCGCCGATATTCTTCTCAGATTGCAGAAGCACAATCCAACTATGATCAATCAATATCCCCGGTAAACAGAAATAATGTCACAATCTCCAAATCCAATTTCAATATCCCGAATCACTACCACAATAGAAAAACAATCCTCAAACCTCAGTCAAGAAATCCAAAATTCATAACTAAAGTTTCTGAACACATTTACACACTAGCTAAGGTCATTTACGCTCAAAAGCATAAACAAACAAACCGTAAACAAACCGTACTTCGCAAGAGGAAAAAAAATGGTTAGTCAGGGGGGAACAGGGTTATAACAATATATATATAGGCCCTATATATATATATATATGATAAAGTAGCAAGTAAGGCGTATGTATGTATGTGCCGAATAGAAATCAAAACCGTTTGACCAATCTTGATAAAACTTGGAAGAAATGTTCCTTAGGTTCTAACTTAGACCGTAGTGTATGTATTGTAGCCCTAAGGCAAACTTAAGACCCTCAAAAAAAAGTAGACTAACTCTATTAAAGCTATAGTATTTTATGGATCTAGGCTTTGTTTAAAATGTTGACATGAGAAAAGATCGAAAGGATTTAGATCTAGATCTAATTTTAAGAACTACACTTTGCACATATAGTTTTTTTTAATTTGACACATGAAAAATACAAAATATATTATTGGCCTACTTATTTCATTATTTAAGAAAATTAATCTTCAAATTTGTGTTTCACATGCATTTTTACATAAATTCGTTCCTTATATCTGCAAATGTATAATTCCCGACGAGTATTCTTTTTATTAGACATTACGCGAAATGTTACACATCTCTCTATTCCTAAGCCTAAAACTCTAATTCAACTCTAACATGATAGAACTTCTCTTCGCAAGATAGTTTTATAACTAAACACATGAACATACTAATTATAGTCCATTCATTTCATATTTTAATCAAATTAACATTGTACTTTGTTTTTCTAAAGCATTATTACATGAGTGCAACTCTCTTCTTAATATTGCGTGAATTCTGGTCAATTAGATATTTTAGCTCCGTCCATAATATTTTTTTATCATGAATTCATACATTCGCTTTACTTATAACATTATTATTTTCTATAGTTGTTTCTAATGCACTATATCAGTGACAACATCAGCAATACGCAAGTTAAGATTATGTAAATCAATCTATATGTTTTTGTCATTAGACATAACTTAAGACACACTATTCGTACGCCTCTCATAGACTGCAAACCATTTATAACGTAATGTTCATGTTTATGTTACATGTTGTTTAGATTCCTTTTCTATTACCTTACCTTTACCTTTATCTATCCCTTAGTCTGGTGGACCGTTGGGGCGCCAGGCAAGACTTGTGGACCATCTTTCTCCATTCCTCTCTATCCTTTGCCCTGTTTAAAACCTCTTTCAATGGTAGACCTGTCCATTCTTTGATGTTGTCTTCCCACCGCTTTTTCTGTCTGCCTCTTTTCTATTAGTTTCACCCAAATTAGTGTACACATCAATAAACCTCATGACTATTTTGTTTATTATTTTATCATTATCATTTAGCTGTTCAAGTTCAACGGTAAAGTAAGCGATGACCTACTTAGTCTGGAATATTTAAAGACGTATTTAAGAGCAAAGCCCAGGCCTAAAAGGCGCCAGCACCCACAGCTTTGTTTAGATCTTATTTTGCAAGGAATTCTACACTATCTCAGATTTCTCTCGGGTTTGTAAACTTTTTTTCTTTTCATGAAGTTTATATGAGGTCAGTACGTCTGTCCGACTGGTCAGTTATTTCTCCCTATTCCCATTATCGTATACAATTTTAAAATGTAAATGAATCAATAAATAAAATTAAAGAGACCATTTCGCTGATCTTAGGTGATCACTTAACGCTACTCTACTTATTCCAGGAGAGTTAGAAGAGTCTTATCTAAGTCAACATGTTGCACTATTTGCTTTTATGTGAAAAAAACGCCAAAGTTTTACAATTTCTTTGAACGATCAAAACAAGACTACGGCTTGAATATATTTCTAGTCCAGTAGTGAATTTAAGGGGGGACCGCTTCTGAGTTTGTGTGATAATCTTGTAATCTTTGTAATCTTGTTTCACAAAGCTTATATCAACTCACTCGATCTAATAAAACTTTTGTGTCACGCGCTGGTGGGAAAGGACTACATTGTCATGTGGCTCTGGGAGGTGTGTTTAATTAAAACCAATTCATTATTGAAATAATTTAGTTTTGGTAACGTTAGGTCTAGGGGTTTCTAAAGCCACCATAGACCAGCGTGCGTTACAGATCGGAAACAGAACACGCAGGTGTAGCAAAGGAATTTTTCATCCTTTTGGGGCGCGGGGGGGGGGCTTGACCTCTTTGGAGGCCCCTACATATTGCCTATTCCCCTGCTTAGGTGCTGAAGACTGTTTTACTCTGCTACCTTGAGTATCAGCTTGGGAGGTGCCAGATCCAGCCGAGATACTGCGGTTGAATTAATAATCTCCCGGCTGCTTTTTATGGGTCCTCGAAGCGGGAGTGACACAGCGGGGATGGGGCACAATCAACGATGATTAGGCAGGCTTCTGGTGCTGAGAATCGACTTCAGGTGTAGGACTTGATACTCAGTGTTCGCTGATGCCAAAGCTCCTTCCTCCAGCCTCTCTGGAAACCTCTACGTCTTGCATGAAGACCGTTTTGTCTGAAGCCAACCTGCTCCTGGCAAATCGAGGAACCACGTAAGCCGATGGAAAGGATTCTCTTCGCAACCTTTCCCACACACGATGTGAGGGAAATTGGTCTGTAGCTCTCTGAAATGTTAGCATTTTTGCCTTTTTAAAGAATAGGACAATGGTAGTCATTAGAATGCCATCTGACCCTGCTGCCTTTTGTAGTCTAGACTTTTTAATAGCGAAAGCCACCTCCATCATTGTCAAGGGCTAGAGAAAGTCTCCGTCCCAGCCTCGCTGTCGACCAACCTTTTTTTTTTTGGGGGGGGGGGGGGCTCCTCTAACACGACCGAGGGCCATCGACACGGAAGTTTTCTTATGAGCTTCAAAGACTCCATCGAAGTGTTTTTTCAAAGCCTCAGCTCTCTTCTTATCAGGTATAACAGGGCCACCTGGTGTTTGTAGAAGTTTTGCTACCGTCGGTTCCCCCACTCCTTCCAGGTTGTTTAGTAACTTCCACGCCTGACTCCCATCCGCGAGGTCCAGGTTCGCGCACACATCCGACCACGTTTTAAGCGATTCTTCCGACACCGTACCTCTTACGAATGCCATGAGTTTACTGTAGGCTCGTCTCGTTTCTTCTGTTGTTGTTTTTTTGTCTAGCGTGCTTTCTTCGTGCCGCTTTTTGTTGCCTGACAAGACGTATCAACTTTCGAGACCAAAATGACCGGTATCTGCGCTTGCCGTTCGTTCGCGGTATAGCCCTGCGAGCCGCCATTAAAGAACCTTCACAAAGAGTCCGTAAGTATCATCAATGTCCTCAAAATCAATATCAAGTTTCTCCAAGAGTGCATCTGATGCATCCTTAAAGAGTTGCCAGCCTGCCTTGGCGTACACCCACTTACGTTTGGGGCTGAAAGTTTTCTTTGTCGTTCCAAGATCAATTGAGACCATTAGCGGCAGATGATCCGACCCTAAGTCCCGCAGGCCGTCCAGTCGACTCTTTGCGCCTACATCTGCGGACACCAGGCACAAATCTAGTATCGACTCCCCCCCCCCCCCATGCCCGGAGTGAATGAATGTTGTCCGGGAGTCAACGTCGTTGTGGAGAAACAAATTTGTTCCGTTGCACAAGTCGAGTACCTCTCGTCCGGAGAGATCGGTTGTTGGACAACCCGGAACCTGAATTTTGGCGTTGAAATCACCCGCCACTACCGTTCTTGTGCTGGAGAGCCTTTTGTCATCGAGTGTAAGAACACTTCGCGGTGGATTATATAGATCTTCAATAGCACGTATCGTTGTGGAATCTTTCTTATAAAATTTGGGTAACGATATGTACAATGTACTTTATTAGGTTCTTGTTACGAGCAGATGAGACTCTTACTCATACAATACCAGGCTCGTATATGATAGATTTTAAAGACTTTAATGTTGAGTCACAATTACTAATATATCAATAATAACTCAAATTACATAACTCCATTTTTGGATTCCATCTTCTCTAGCCCTTTCAACACGCATTCGCACCAATCCACATTCACGCTATGCTGCGCATAGGCTATGTTTTTTTTTTCTAAAATAAATATTTTAAAAAAGTTAAGGAATCAGCGCTGATTAGTCTTTGTAAAAGATTTGATCCTGCCCTCTCGTGGTTCAGTATTTATGACTTGTTTAGTCTTGTTTTTTTTTTCGATTATTATAACTTTCTTTAAAGCATTTTGTATAATGCACAAATTGTAAGACAAATTTCCTTACGGACAATAAAGATTATTATTATTATTATTATTATTATTATTATTAAAATGATGTGTGTTTTTTTTTCAGAGGAAAGCCACAACCCAGACACAACAGCACAGTTTCTCAGCGCCTTACAACTCGTGGAAATGTTGAAAATCCCCAGCAATACAAAGCAGGTATATTTGTGTTGAAAGTAAATTGAATTCACATATTTAATTTATACTTATTCGTGCCATAATAATAATATCTGTAAAACAATGTAATTATATCAATGTGAGTTTTGTTTTCATATCACTATAGTCTAGAGTAGTAAATAAATATATAAATAAATAAATATTTCTTTTTAAGCTCTAGTAAGTGAATTAAGATTAAGGTAGAAACAAGTATTTCTCTAAATGTTTACGAACAGGTATTTGTCTTAAGGAAGAAACAAGTATTTCTCTAAATGTTTACGAACAGGTATTTGTCTATGTGACTACTAAAGTTGAAGTCTTGAAGGTTAAAAACTTTTTTTTAGAGCTGCATGATATGTGCAATACAGGTGTATAGTACAAACTTACTTCTGAACATTCCCAGATTGCATCATCATTAAGATACTTAATGTTCTGTCCTGATGATGACCTACGAAGACAGGTCATTCATTTTGTTCAGGCAGACGAAGATTTTAATGAACCCTGGCAAAGGCATGTCATCCATTTTATTGAGGAAATGTTTCCGACTTTGAAGATCAATCCAGAAGATAAGGTAATTTAACATATTACACTAGATGCCTTAAGATTTAAAAAAAACATTTAATTCATTAAACTGGATTAATAAAATAAACAATTTAAAATATATTTTTTTATCAGTTGCCTCTGAAAAGGTAAAAACTGTAATACTGCCATACAGTTCGTACATCGTGGTTCGGGGATGGCCACTTTTTTCATCCAGCAACTGATGACTTTGCGCTGGGGTTTTGTGCCTCCTCGTGTGGCTGGTGAGACCCATGTGAGGCAGGAATGTTCGGCTGCACATTGGGCAGGTTATTTCAGCTTCAGCTAGTGTCATTTATCTTGCTTTTTCTTCTCTGGCGCTTTTCTTCTGCAAGGACTGTTTCTTTACCCTCTGCAATTTTTGCACCATTTTTCACAGCGCGACGTCCTGATGATCTATCATGTGCTTCCGTCTCCCAGGTGGCAGGGTCAATGCTGAAGTCTTTCAGAGAAGCTTTGATACGTTTTTATATGTGATCGCTTTTCTTCCATTATTGGGCCTTAAGGGTGTCAATTACGGATGTGGTAGTTTTTCCATTCTGCAGATGTGACCTACTCATAGTAGCTGGGACTGCATCAGAATTGTGTGAATGGTTTGCAGGCCAGCTCGCATTGGGTCTCAGTATAAAATGGGGTTTTATTGTTGTTGTTATTTTTTTAGCGGCCCCGAAAGGGGAAAAGACGCTATTAGTTTTGTGTGGCCTGTCTGTCCGTCTGTCTGTCTGTCTTTCCGTCCGTCCGTCCCGTTTAGATCTTAGAAAGTAGAAGAGAAAATGAAAATCGGACATCGCAATATTTAAGGTCATTCAAAGTTTTGATGCAACGGCTATTTTTTTCTTTTCTAAAAGCTCAAAATCTAATTTTAAAAATATTTTATGCAAGCAGTTTTTGAAAGAGAAAAATCTAATTATTATGCATTATAAATCAGAACTAATTTAAGACGATTAATAATGTTATAAATTGCATTCCATGTCACGTTTTTTTGTTCCACGCTGTATTTACCATCTAATTAACCAACTGAAAAAGATTTTCATTATGATTCCTATAATGAAAAACCCATTGACGTCCAAGTTTGAACAGTTTTATGAACAATTTTAACGCGAACGATTGTATAAACTGTAAACATGTTTTATTGACAATGCAATCTCTTCAATACTGAATAAAAAAAGAGGATTCGAATTAGAGAATTAGCCTTCACAAAACAATTAGATCAATTATAAGACTTCAGTCGGTCCAGATTCACATCTAACTTTACATTCACTTTCACCTATCCTTTGATCTGCTGGACCGCTGGGGCACTACATAAGATCTGTCAACCTTCTATCTACATTCTTATCTGTCATTTGTCTTTGATATAATTTCATTCGGATGTTCTTTCTGAAAATATTGAACCTGCCTGGGTGGACCACTTCGGGGGCCGCTTTTAAGTTTGTGTTTCCACACAAACTGTATTTGTAATCTTGTTATCATTTAACATTCAGTATTTTTCTAAGGACATATTATGTTTATACACTGTCCATTTTTCAAAGATAAACAGCAATTTAATGAGGATGACAACTCGATAGACCCCTAGCTTTGTGCTTGTGGTAATTCCTCGTCTATTCCAAACTGTTTTAGATTTCTACCCAAGTCGATTTCATTATCGATTTTTCCGTTTCGGGAGAGTGTTCTGTGAAGAGTGGTAAATCTGTCCACTGCTTTTATTTTCTGTCCATTTGTCTTTATGCTTCGGTCCGAGTATGTTTTTACTTGGAGCAGGCAAATATAAGACTTTTTTGTTTTTATGGTAAGAAAAAGTATAAATACGGTCTTGAAAAGTCACTGACGGACACGGCGCTCTGCACATCATTTTTGGAATAAGCATTTATTACACAGACGTCAGTTAATAGCAAATCTCTGATTAGTGCTGGCCATTGACACAGTGGCATCCTAAAAATTTTCAATTCAAAACCAAAGTCTTTACTGAGATTCGAACCCAGGACACATATTTGGAAGCTAAACGATTAAACACTCCACCAAAAGCATCCAATTAAATATATATATAATATATTTATTCACGTATATGCAGATATCTCTGTGAATGCATCTGTCAGCATAGCTGAGAACATGATACAGTATGGGTGCTAGGGAATAACATTGTTTTATCCTATTTGATGCTCCAGAAAGCTCTGATGGTTATACACTCTCCTGAACACGGCTTTACAAATGAGCATCATCTTTGCGGCAAGGCAACTCCAGTAAAATGCCAAGACAAATGTTTGACATAAAAGCATTTGACACTGTTAGAAGAAGATCGTGTCAAAGTATGGATGTTAACAAAAATTCATATCCATGGTGAGACTATTTCATGATGGCATGAAATTTGTCTTGGCATTTTACTGGAGTTGCCTTGACGCAAAGATCACGCTCAATTGTAAACCCGCATCGGCTTTCTCATAGTAGACCATGTTCTAGATGATGCATGAGCCGACGTTGTACGATACGATCACGGATTTTCCATCAATAGAGAGAAGAGATATTCCTCTGTGATTGTCGCAGATTAGGTGGTTTCCTTTCCGCTTGTATAGATGGACAATTGTGACATCTATAATGTCTTATGGTATTGATTCTTGTTTGCACATAAAAAAAAGTCTTTCAATAAGTACATGTCTAGCTTTTTGTAGATCTCTGCAGGAATGGAGTCAGCTCCTGGGGCTTTTCCAATTGTGAGCTGTTAAATTGCAATATCAGTTTCCCTTTAGCGTAGGGAATCATTCATTTTCTCATTTATTGGTACTAGCTAGATCATCTGAGTTCACTTTATTTATAATGGAAGGTGTCTTAAGGCCCAGCTAGTCTAGAATTTCTTCCTTATGTCAATAGTATTGTCTCATCAGCACTTAGTAGAGGGGTCCATGGACCTTGTATAAGGCATGGAAGAAGCTATTCGTATCGTGTTTGTCAGCTAATTCCTGTATTGTTTCCATTTTCTTGCGGAAAACCAGATATCTCGCGAAGGCCTTAACTGTTTTTGTACATTTTTTACGGATGTTGTTAAATGCATCTTTAATGAAGTTAGTGCTGTTCAAATACAGATGATATAAAGGTTATCTGTTTTTTTTTCTTTTAACACATGGTTAACGAGAGGGACATGTGGTCAGTACAATGACCAACAACGCTTTACCACTCAACCAAGTGTCTCTAGTCCTACGTATAATCTCTGAATATTCTTTGACTTTTCAGCTTTTTATCAAAATATTTAAAAGGCCATCAATTTTTAGTCATCTGTTAAAAGTCATCTTAATCAACGAGGTTATAAATTCCGTTTAAACATTTATGTACATCAAATTATTAAATTTAAATTGTGCGAAAAAACTCTAAAAAGATACCGCGATTAGGGACCTGGACCCTTGATCCTCAGATTAAAAGTATCATCCTCTTGCAACTGAGCTAACCGAGTTTTATTAATAAGCGAAGACTTAAAACATTGATCATGTAGATATCTTAGTTGTCGTAGACCATATATAGGTAATAACAGGTTAAATTTCCTTCTTTTTGTTGGCGAATTAGTAGTAAATGAGCAAGGGCTTTTAAAAAATATGTATATAGATATTTGTTATGCAATGTGTTTGTACAAATGCCATTGGGCTTCGTTACTCAGAATTAATTGTCCTTAAAAAAATTGTTTTTATAATTTTAAGGTATGGCTAAATTTTACAAATTTTTATCAATTCACTCTGTCTAGTACAAATCCTGTACACGTTATTTCTCTATACCATTATCATATAAACTTGAAACGTTATACAATTATTAATTCTAAATGACAACGCATAAATCAATAGAACAAATTTGACATATAAGTTTATTACTTTGGTATATATGCAAAGGGTGATAGATATTGCAGTACTGAGATTTATGTCAGTTATTTTGCGGTTTTTCTCGTATATAAGCTTTGTTGTAGGTTTTTTTTAGTATTTTTTAAAAGATTTAGATGTTATATATAATCAATACTTTACTTTTTAGTCATCTGTTTTGAAGTGTCTCTAAATTTAGTTATTGTTTTCAGGTATCAAGCTGGCCAACATTGTCTTGCACTTTCATGGACAGTCAGGTAAATCTAACTGTGCATAATGATATGGAGATCAATCCTAGAGTTTCAAGAATGACAGATTTAGGGAAATCACAAGGCCAGATAAAGATAAGTGATATTGAAATGTTACGAAGCTTGCAACATGAGAACATCTTAGACTTGTATGCATTCAATCTTGGCAGTGTGCCAGAATTCTTCATTACAGAACAACTTTGTGAAAAACACGACAAAAATTTGCAGGTACGTAAAAGAATGGATCGTGCGGTTTCCCTCTGGACTGTCGTTCAGATTATTCGATGGTCCAGGGCTCAAACCTTGTCCTCTACCATCCCCCGTCGTCCTGTGGGAGGCTTTGACCAGGAAGTAAACTATCTTTAACTCCGAAATAACGTCCGAAACATGTAAAATAAACAAACATTAGATTTATGTAAATGTTTACTTTAAACGTGATGAGTTAGTGAGGTCTACAATCTCAACGTTAGCCCAATATACATTGGTTACTTCATGGTTGTTTGATGACAAGCGAAACCAACCCACCCTCTTTAGTTGTCCTCCAACAATCGTCAGGTGATCATGAGAACAGAATGGTTTCATTGCGTGTGTTGAGATTCGAACTTCAGATGCTCGTTTTGACAGATGAACTCTTTTACTTAGCCACACCTCCAAAATGTACTTTGTTAGGTTAATAAGATCAGGACTAAACAATAGGTTGGGTTGTAGACGTTAACTGTGATGTTTTAAAAAGACGCTTTAATGCAAGCAACAGTTTAAAACTATTGTTATAACTGCTAACCAGTGTCACAAACGTACACCCACACTCTATGACCTCGTCAGAAGATCCTCAGGGTTAGCAGCGACCTTCGAGATAAAGTGGTTTTCCCATAGCCCATTTTCTTCATTTAAAAATGTTTCCAAAATGAATTCGGGTCAATATGAACTTTCCCCGACAAATCAGTCAGCCGAGCGAGGCTCGATGGTACTAAGATTATCGTCAAACTTTGGTACTTCAGTCGCATAAAACCCCATATACAGATGGAGTGTGGCTTTTATATATGCTTCACAATTATAATAATCTGATTCAAGATTAAGAATGAAACCATTTGACTTACTGTAAGGATTGGGATTGGGATTAGCACAATGTATAGCAGTTAACCATCCAGCATTCTCATAAGCTAGCTGTTTGACATTGTATGGGCATGTAACCTATAATATAATTTTACTAGATCAAAGAAGACTCTTACTTGATAAATCGTTTTTACTCTACCGCCACCTCCTCTGTTTCAAACAAAAACAACACTTTTTTAAAACAGAATAGTCAAATATTGTGACAAAGTTTACGTAATTGCACACGAATTTATCATATTTTTTTAGAAAGACTTTGTTTTGAAAAATTTAGAAATCATAAAAAATGTTTTAGTATCATACATGCTCATTGAGATGACTACGCCTCCTGTCACAGTGCCACGTCTGTCGAAGCCTTCAACGCTTAGTCCCCGCGTCCGGCCTCAACCGTTCGGAATAAAAATATATATATATATGAAAAAAACGGCACCCCTGATGACACTCAGACAACTAAAGCAGCTGATTATAGAATTCTGATGTTATCTATAACTTTGATATTGTTGTAAATCTAAGGCAGGCAACTCAATAAAGTTCTACAGTAAATAAATAAGTGTGTTTATTTACCAGGACAAACACATAGCAGCCATCTGCATTACAAAGTTTTGTTACTTATTCTACCAGTCCTTTCACCAGCAACCTGAATACGGACCAAAGACAGCATTCGCCTCTTCGCATCAGGTCCCTACTACAGTCTCCAGGCAGCACAAAAGACGGCTCCTTGGTTTACATCAATGCAGACACTTCACAATCTCTTGATACACTGTTCTTTCCTCTATCCCAGCGTCTTCCTGTTCTGGTTCAATAGTGCGCTCGTACGCACCTAAAGCACTGGTGCAAGGCAGGGTTACAACAACATTATATTTTTTAATCAGTTTCAAGTCCCATTGTAAATGTACTGCACTTTCTAACAGCATTATCACAAAAATTAATGTCTACCAGGCAGTGGTTCTCTCAGCCCTTCTATATGGCTCTGAGACATGGACACTATATAAAAAACAGCTAAAAATTCTTGAGCGCTTTCACCAAAGAGGCTTGCGCTCCATCATTGACATACGATGGCAGGACGGCACTACAAGCAGCGATGTCCTTGCGAACGCCGGTATGGACAGTATAGAGGGACTTCTTATGGTCCGACAGCTACGCTGGGCAGGGCATGTATCCCGTATGGGAGACGAACGTATGCCAAAGGCAGCCCTTTTTGGTGAGCTAAAAGGTGGTCGACGTAACAGAGGCGCCCCATGGAAACGCTTCAAAGACCAGCTTAGGCGTCAACTTTCCTTGGCTGACATAGAAGAGAGCACCTGGTTGCATGCGGCGTCGGAACGAGACAGCTGGAGGTCATTCACGACGGCCGCGGGATGCACATTTGAGACCGAAAGAAAATCTGCTGCCGAGGACAAACGCAGACGACGAAAAGAAAATCTAAATCGACCACCTGCGGACCATGGTTTTGCTTGCCCTGGATGTGACAAAATATGTAGGTCGCAGCTGGGGCTGCACAGCTACGGAAATACTGTATTCCTCACTAATCTTCGGACTCGAAGACAAGCCTTATCACATAAATAAATATGTATCTCTTATGTACAATATCCCCATGGCGTTGATTTTCTGTTTTATTCAAGTTGTGTCTGTAAGTGTACCTAAGTTAGTGTGCACGTTTGGATAACAAAAAATACACGCTCTAGATATAATACAACAAGCCAACACCTTCTCATATAAGTCAGTTAATAGTAGGATCTCAATTAGAAGTGGAATATTCTTATACAAAATAAAATAAACATACATATACTTGACCCTGCCGGACCACCAAGTAAAACAAAGGACATTAAGGCCACAAGGCCTTCATCAGCTAAAAAAACACATCAGAGACAATTAACACAAATATAAGCTTAAGTTAACGTATCTGTCCAATGTTATTATCTATCGAGGTAGAATAGAAATGAGCTACACTCATAGACATAAAATAT
>JADKLZ010023804.1:1135-14109 GCA_021533235.1 Biomphalaria straminea | reverse complement strand
TATTATGAATATCTTCTCAAACATAATTTGCTGGATTTATTTTAACCAGAAGACATTGACGCCTACAATACGCGAAAAGGATTAATTGTGTATCCCTAAAACAAATGTCAATGCTGATTATTATTTTTTTTGTTGCCCGGGGGCATCGTGCCCCTCTTGCCCTCTCTCACTACTCCTCTGCTTCCCCCGTCCCCCCCTCTTTTTTTTTTGTTTTGTTTTGTTTGGAAAGTTCAAAGTGACAAAACTTGCTATTAATAGAGAGCCACTTTTGTATTGAAACTCAGCGATATTCTAGTGTTATCATGGTGTTATGGCTTATGACGTGACCTACTTTAATTATAATATCATCGATTACACTTAATGTGTATTAAAAGTATCGATTTGCGTGTTTCAACGATTACATTTACTGTCGATGTAGACTACACGCTAGTGAATGGAATGATAAGTTAAAAATAGATTCTTGGTAACACTGTTATAGGCAGGGGCGATTACTTTGTCAGACTGAACTTTGTACACTTGGGAAAGAAATCCACCTTGTTGTGCTCTCCCTGCTTAGATCCGTCAGTGCAACACCCTGGTAGAACCTGCGACGCCCCTGTCCACTAACAGTAAGGGCACTGCCGTTCCTTCGGATACATCAGCTGTGTGGAGAGGGGGGAACATGTGTGGGCGACATTGTTCCGACTACAGCTAATGCCCAGTCATTCATCTCTTTTCGCGACTAAAGGAGGCCATACATAGATCCGCCGATGCCCTGACAATGCTTCTCAGCCTCAAAGTAAGACTGGGGTGGAAACGGTCGTTAGTGAAGACACTGAGGTCAACAGGGAAGCAAAACAGAATCCCCGCAAGGGGCCGAGTTCATTGCACTGGCGGGGATAGAATAAATCCCCAACAAATATGTCAGTATCCACACACAGTTCTTCAAGGGACCGTTTTTATGACGGACACCTGCACAGATGATATGTTACAGAGAAGGAATATGGGAGAGATTCCCCGGTGTGCTCGTCATTTGACCTCACTTCTGACCCGAGCGTCTTGGGTTACGAGCCATCGATAAAAGGAATGTACATTTGAAATCCTCTTGGATTTTTCCAATAGATAAGGTTGCTCAGACATGCAAATGGTTGAAAGCTTCTGAGTTGAAGGAGTCTTAGACTCTAGTCTAAAATACAATTAGAAAGATAGAAGATCCTCCTATGTAACACATTTCTTGATAGGATCTTCTAGTTTGTTTTTAAATTAAAAAAAAAAAAATTACTTTTCTTCAATACTAATTGACTTACACGTGTACTCGAGAATGAATCACTCTTGAAGTTGGTCTTTGTGACAGATAAAAGGCATCTGTTCCAGGATTCAATGCCATTTGCAACAACGAGTTTTAGTATCAGCTTGTCTCGGTATTTAGAATAGACAGCTTGTCTCGGTATTTAGAATAGACAGCTTGTCTCGGTATTTAGAATAGACAGCTTGTCTCGGTATTTAGAGTAGACAGATTGCCTCGGTATTTAGAGTAGACAGCTTGCCTCGGTATTTAGAATAGACAGCTTGCCTCGGTATTTAGAATAGATAGCTTGTCTCGGTATTTAGAATAGACAGCTTGTCTCGGTATTTAGAGTAGACAGCTTGCCTCGGTATTTAGAATAGAGTAAGACACGAGTTTTGCATGTGCTTGTCTCCTTAGAATAGAATGAGTAAATCTAATGAGATCTGTATATCTTTCGACTGTTTTTTTCCCAATTCAGTATTTACATTTTCTAGGACCCTGTAAGGTCACGCATCATCTCAAAACTGTTTTCTCCTCTCTTTAAACTGATTGTTTAAATAAATCAGAAGTGTCGTTTATGTGTTTATCAAAACCATTGTATTTTTACTTGAAATAGCTTTAGTAATAATGTTTTCCCGAATCAAAAAAGAATACTAAAGAATAACACTTACTGGCATTACCAGCATGTAAATTAGTTTACTGGTGCTATCAATAGTGTATATATTTTTTGTTAAGTAATACATTCTAAGGTTATTTGTATTATATTATTGTTAAATACATTTTATTTATAAGCCAATATTTCTATATCATGTTCATAGAAAATGGAGGGGGGGGGGCAATACATTTTCTTGCCACGGGCGCACGTTTTGCTCGCTACGCCCCTGCGGGGGAAGAAATGCGTTTCTGGATTTACTACTGTGACTACGACTATTTAGTTGAAACATTGAGAGCTTTGTTTAATTTAGGAATCTTATGTCGGTCACGGATGACCTGTTTTGTTTCGTAAACTATTGACGTCTGCCTAAATTTGTTAAAACTCGAATTCACTTCAAGCAAACCTAAAAATAGCCAATTTGGAGTGTCTCGTATTGATAAGCTAAAAGTTGTGTAAATTTAATTTTTTTTGTTAAAATTTTTTAAAGCTCTTTAGTTTGTCGATTATTTTCAAGTTGGCAGCATCGATGTTTAACTAAGTGTCCTTGACATTGGTTATTCTGTCGTGAACATTCCAAATTATATCTGGCTTATGGTGACAACGTGGGAGGCGCTCTAAGTGAGCGGTAAAGAGCTTGGTTTCTGAACCGGGGGTCCCGGGTTCGAATCCTGGTGAAGACTAGGATTTTTCATTTAGGGATCTTTGGACGCCTCTGAGTACATAGTGGGTACCCGACATTAGTTGGGGAAAAAGTGAAGGCGATCGGTCGTTGTGCTGGCCAAATGACACCCTCGTTGACCGTAGGCCACACACAGATGACCTATGTTAGTGACGTTAACATGTTTAAGGCTTCTTGCACCGTACAACCAAAAATTAAGTTCTGAATACTGGAGTTTCATTTACTTGAGGCTTACAACGCTCTGTACTAGTAGCTATTTCCGTCGCACACACAGTTCATGGGATGATGTCAAGTTTAAGTTAATCACAGTTAATCACAGTTAATCACAGTTAATCACAGTTAATCACAGATATATGCTATTCCTCATATATTTTAATTTACAGAGAAGATAACTACGCCCTACACGCATCCCTGTGTCAATCTAATCATGCATGCTATCAGTGATTTCCAATCTGCCAATTCGTTGGTTTTCCTGGCTGATTCAGGCAACCCATTCTATGCTTCAGTGGCACTAGGGAAGAAGAAATTAGCCCTAGCATGAAAATCACCAAGTAGGCAACTAATAAATGGGTTGGGGGACTATTACTCTATTAACTACTAATTATTCTAATCTGCCCTGTCTGCCAGCCCATCCCTGGATCATCCCTAGACGTTCTGGCCCTATTACTGGTATATCAATTAGCTGAATTAATTAATAAAGTAAAATGAAAGATTATATTACTTTGAGTCTATTTCTGTTAGCGTGCTAGAACACACTATGCAACTATTGATATGGCGCGTACAGGCATTCAAAATAAACTAGCCATGTTGATATGCTGCGTGTAAGTACTGGTTTTCAAGATAAATTAGGCAAGTCATCCTTGACGACCATAGTGAGTTGTTCCTTTACTGGTTGACTATGAATCTAGATCCTATTTAACAGCGACAATCCTTGTTTTTATAATTACCTTAATATGCTATACACCACATCCTTTGTTGCTATGTAACACGTGTACACTCACACATAATTAGGTCACATAAACACATATTTAACCTTAATACATAGTAATGTATATACCTGGACAAAAGGTAAACGTCTGTAATATGGAGAGAGAGAGGGGGGGGGGTATAGTTCGTAGACTTACATTTCATCTAAGGCGTTTCAGACATTTGTGAAAGAAGCGTGGCATTTGTGGGAAGCGTGGTCGAGAGGCCAAGTGCGGCTTGAGCTTGGCTTGGCTTGGCTACCTAGAAGGGGGCTCGAGGTTCGACACCCGACTCGGGCAGAGTTGTGTTTACTGAGCGCCCAAAGGCAGCACGGGAACCAACTCCTAGATACCCCCTCCCCCCCCCCCCACTGGTCCACAAATGAGATTGGACCAAAGCGCTCTGAGCATGCTATAAGCATGAAAGTAGCGCTATATAAAAGCTATAATAAAAGACATCTGCCAAGACCAATCGTAATAGGATGCCTGAACACTGACATGCAGCGTCACAACATGTGGGCAGTTTAGACCAATAGATCTTTGCCACGTCACAGGTCTGTACGATGAGGCAACGAGCTATTGGCCTAAACTGCCCACAGGTTGTGACGTATAAAGAATGGTCGCCTATCTACAGATCTCCATTACAGTTTGCAAAGGTCGTTTTATCTAGTCACATCTAGACTATGTAACAAATGAATCTGTCCAGATTGAGTAACGATGTTATGTATTTAAAAAAAAAATGATTCTGTTAATACCCAGCCTCCCTAACTGGCAATCTTGTTTTGATTCAGTAAGTCATTGTAAGAACTAAGCAGCATGTATTAAAAGCTACTACAGCATCCACCAGCTTTTCTTTATTGCTTCGCCTTTCTCCTGTCTCATAATCAATGTAGTCCTGTTGTAAATATTTTAATGAGATGAGTATACCGATCACGTGACCGTGAGTCAGCTGACATTTCAAAAAATAGTATTGGTAGTTGTTTCCCCTTTTTTTTTCTCAATCTCGTATATTACAGTGATTCTCAAACTATGGTTTGCGGGCCATATCCGGCGTTTACGTGATGTTATCTGGCCTTCAGACACTACTGGGCAATGAATTGTTTCCCTATTTTTCCTTGTGATGCGGCAGGTGACTCGTCCCCTACGCTGTTGTGTAAGATATTTCGTGCCCCCCCCCCCACCCCCATTGCTATCTGCCGTTCACGTCTGCTTTTTTCTAGTTACACAATACCAAAATGTCAGCCAATCATTGGTCGCAGGTGACAAAAGAGACGGGACAAGAAATGGGAGGCAGCAGGTGTCAGACGACAAGCATGATGGGCTCTTAAGGACAAAGCTATGCATTTAAATACAGTGCTCTCCTACAAAGTTAGGCAAAACTGAAAGGCGGGGGGGGGGGCAAAGAACTATTACTTCTAATATAAAAGTTCCCCTTTCAGACCTTGTGGTCTATAGGGCAGATGATGTAAAGATGATTCTGTGGCCCACGGTTTACTAGGGTGTCATGTGGCCAGCACAACGACCAACCGCCTTTACTTTTCACCAACTAATGTCAAGTACCCATTAGAGCTGGGTGGACTCAGAGGCGGCCCAAGGATCTTCTAATATATACGTGCATAGAAAGAGACGGGGGACCCAATTTTTATCTGTAAGTTCCTCCTTCGAGATTGCAGATGAGGATAACCTCGTTGTGAACTCTTATCTTATAGGATACAGATGTTACTTTTGTTTTATGCATTTAATTCAATTTGACGCAGATACCCCCTGCTCCCCCTCTTTTTTTTTTACAACTGGTCCAGATAAGTGATAGGATCATAGCGTATTGAGAAAGTAGTCCAGACCAGTGTTAGGATCATAGCGCATTGAGAAAGTAGTCCAGATAAGTGATAGGATCATAGCGTATTGAGAAAGTAGTCCAGATAAGTGATAGGATCATAGCGCATTGAGAAAGTAGTCCAGATAAGTGATAGGATCATAGCGCATTGAGAAAGTAGTCCAGACCACTGATAGGATCATAGCGCATTGAGAAAGTAGTCCAGATAAGTGATAGGATCATAGCGCATTGAGAAAGTAGTCCAGACCAGCGTTAGGATCATAGCGTATTGAGAAAGGTAAAAGCATAAAGGCGCTCAACAAAAAGAAGTGGTAAAAATATTTCTAATCACACAGATTTATTACTGTTAGTCTAGATCTATTAGAAAACTAATCCCATGTCCAAACTAATTGACACAATTACACATTTATTTTTTAGCGGCCCCCAAAAGGGGAAAAGACGCTATTAATTTTGTGTGGAAATTCTGACCGTCCGTCCCGTTTAGATCTCAGAAACTAGAAGAGAAAATGAAAATCGGACATCACATTCAAAGTTATGATGCAACGGCTACTTTTTTCTTTTCTAAAAGCTCAAAATCTAATTTTAAAAAATCACGTATGCAGCAGTTTTTTGAAGAGATAAAACCCTATTACAGAGTAGACGTAATTTAGAACAAAAATAATGTTACGAAATGTATTTTGTAACACATTTTTTTTTGTTGCAAATTAGAGTATTAAATTATGAAAACATGAAAAAAAAAAAAACTCCTGTGTGCTCTTTATAGGTGAGACGATTATGTACCGAATATTTAACACAATATGCGCAATCCGTTTCGCACAGGGCCCCTCAATCTGTAGGACCGGCACTGATTTAATATATGCACTTTCTATTGTATACATATCTTTTGTGTTATAGTCTGTTCTATCGTATTGGAGAGTGAACATAGCTCAGTCTGTTGAGACACATTCAAACCACACATGAGGTAAGGGAAACAACCGTGTTAAAAAAAAAAGCAGTCGTGAAAAGGAAAAACAGCAAACACAAAATGTCATCAATATTCATGACTTGTTGTTCATTGTAGTCTTTTGATAGAGTAGCCCGTGACAAGTTAATAAGTCAAAGTAATCTAGGCCTATAGTCTGTTGACTTTGTTTATGCTCATGGATTCTTTTAAGTCACCATAAAAGACTGCTTTCACTACGTGCTTTGAGAATGATGTTTGTACTACAATCTACACCAGGCGAACGCCTCTAGGCCTACACAGACATCAATTTATGTATAATGTGTATATTTTAAAATGTAAGGACAGCACACTTGTAGATAACACAGACACGATGGCTGTTCAGTCTTGTGAATGTATGCGTAGGACTACGTTTGTGTGTTTTAATTGTTTGTGAAGGTTAATCAATTACTGACAATTAGACCTACTGGTAGAAAAAAAAAATTAATTACTTAAATATATTGCTAAATTGAGGGCGGCTGTGGGGGTAAAGTGCTTCTGAACCGAAGGGGTCTAGTGTTCGAATCCCAGTGAAGACTTTTAAATGTCGGAATTTTTTTGGATGTGCCGAGTCCAGCCAACTCTAATGGCTACTTGACATTAGTTAAAGAAAGTAAAGGCGGTTGGTCGTTGTGCTGGCCACATGACACCCTCTTTAACCGTAGGCAACAGAAACAGATGACCTTTACATCATCTGCCTCCAAAATGGCGACGTCTGAAATGGGTACTTAACCTTTTAACGATGGTTAATTAGTAAAAGACTTTAATGAAATCATTGCTCTACCTGTACCAGTAGATTAGGCAAGTTAATTAGGTTAAAAGACAAACACACACACACTTATAGAACCAATGCGCCAGTCACATACACACAAAGTCACGACCTATCCTCAATAAGTTATCTTCAGTGACTTGCAACAAGTTATCATTAGCCCAAAGCTATCGTCTGCTGTTCCATATCACGTGATGACGTAGCCGCTCAAGTGCTTTCCCTTGTTAACTCATTTCCGGTCGTTATAAAAAAAAATACTGTAACGAAAGATTTTAAACTGCTGAGAAATGGTCATTATTTCAAAAGAATTATTCTATTAAAATGAAGTAATAGTGTAATATTTGTTGGCAAATGCAATTTTAAAAGTAAGCATTTAACATCTCGCTTTCATTTCTGTCCTGTGCAAGGTCCCTACCAATTGCAGGCCGTAGGTGGCTGCCTAATTGTCTTATGCCTAAGGCTGGCCTTGTTTCTACACTGGTCTACGTGTATTATTATTTATTTTTTTTTTGCTTTCTAAATTTGCTGATGAAAAGGTCTTTGGGTAAGGGGCGTACGAGGGTAGCGTAGAGATGGCAGCCGTTTCGGGAGCGCAAAAATAGGTATCAACACAGTATAGAGTCTAAAATAGCAAGTGAAACTCATTACTATTTGAGAGATTCGATGGGACAAAAGCGTTTGTCTGATTTGGCAATGCCAATCAAAGGGAAAGAACTGGTCGAAATAATTAACTTTGATGATGTCATTGACATGCCCAGGTGTTTACTATTGGAGTAATTAGCTAGTAGGACTGCTTGTGAACTAGTTCCGCAGTAAATGCAGAACAGAAACATTGAATTTTAATAGTTCTCACTAACGTAACTTCTATAACAACATCACTATGACCTTTGAACTGCTCTAGATTTGACTCGAATTTGAATCAAAGATACAAAGCTCAAACATTAAATAATTTCTGATCGAGTTTGTCTTAAAAGCACTACAG
Organism: Biomphalaria straminea; assembly: GCA_021533235.1. NCBI lineage: Eukaryota > Metazoa > Mollusca > Gastropoda > Planorbidae > Biomphalaria > Biomphalaria straminea. The sequence continues at coordinate 5,979 of JADKLZ010023804.1, read as the reverse complement.
TATTTTAAAACAAACTATCCACTACAGCCCAACATTACCAACACCCTGTACGGCAGTGCTGAACAACTGAAGAAAACAGCACACTATTTTTCCTTGGCACAGTCTGCAAAAGAGCTGACAGCTCAGCAGCAATAAAGCTGGCTAGAAGAAGAAGATAAAGAAGAAAAACAAACTATCGTTGTTTTTTTTTCAAATTCCGTTTTCTACCATATACTTATGCGAAGCAGGATTTTATTAATATTGTATGTTGAAAAAAAAAAGACTTAAGTATAGTAACAGGCTTTGTTCTCACCAGTTAGTAGAATTCAGCTACCAATATCAATGCGTTAAATCAAGATGTTATGCTCTTCAAAGACACAAAAAAGGGATGAATTTTCCATCTTTTGGAGCCCGAAGGGCTTGACCTCTTGGGGGGAGGGGGGTGCATTTTGCGTAATATTTTATTTTTAATGTAAAAAAAAAATACTCAATTGGGGCCACCCTCAAGTGGGGGCCAGGGTGGATTTTCAAATTCTCCCCCGTCCTCCCTACCCTAGCTACGCCACTGTTGGATTCTTTTTTTTTTTTCTAAAGCGTATGTCTGAATTTTATTACAGTTTAAGACTTAAAAAATACAAGATACTTCTAAAATTAAGAGTAGGCTTAAATTATTAATACTGTTTAGTACAACAAATAGGAAATAATCCATCCCTCCAACATCAGCTAAGTAATCATCTTCTTTTTGGAAGTGACGTCTGTATTGTATAAGATAAGTGTTTCTGCAGTGAATCTCAAAATGTGTGAAGTGTTCAAGACAACGTTTGGGAAACACTGAGCTAGACTATCATGAGTGTCACCGACATCTGAATTGAAACGAGACCATTCGTTCTAGAAGGCCTCACTGACCTGCAACGTCACAACCTGTGGGCAATGTAGACCAATAGCTTGTCGCCACGTCGTACAGACCTGTTACGTGGTAACGAACTATTGGTCTAAATGGCCCACAGGTTGTGACGTTGCAGGTCAGTTTTCAGGCCTAACGATGGGTCTTGATTAAAAAGTTGCAAATACTAAGTCCAGTAAGCCAGGCATCCCCAACGATTGCAATCAATGAGTTATGTCCCTTTGAGACTGTAAATTTCACGATTAATTCATAGTTGTTATTATCACTGACCTAAAAAAAAGTGTTTTGTTTGACATGTTTCGGATACTCCTTCAGAGTTAAAAATTATTCCATTCTAGCCCAAACCACCCGCAGGACGGCAGGGGAGTTGGAGAAGGCTAAGGTTCGAACAGCTGACAATTGAGAGGATAGACCAGAGCGCATGCCACAAATCCAGGCAGCCATCGACTCTCTTTAGCAGATAGGTCAGGCTTAACATACCAAAAGCGACCACCTCTCTGTGTTCAAGTCTGGGTTCTGGTGTGTTCACGTGTGTCAAGTGTGTTTTAGTGTATTCATGTGTGTTCTAGTGTATTCATGTGTGCTGTAGTGTGTTGAGTGTTTTTCAAATGTGTTCAAATGTGTCAAGTCTGTTCTAGTGTGTTCAATGTGTCAAGTCTGTTCTAGTGTGTTAAATGTGTCACGTGTTTTCTAGTGTGTTCAAGTGTAAGTGTACCATTGTGTGTTTTAGTATGTTCTAGTGTGCCAAGTGTGTTCTAGTATTTTCAAATGTGTTTTAGCGTGTTCAAGTGTATTCAAGTGTGTTCTAGTGTGAAATTTGTGTTCAGAATACTTCATACTTTTATTGTTTACGTTTGATAAAAAAAGAAATTAAAAATAAATCATCAATTCTAAGTCATCATGGCGAAGTAGTTTGAGACCCCTCGACTCTCCATCACGTGTTAAATATAGTCCATAGTATTGGCTCTTACAGAACAGATAGACGCACGTGCCCCTGTTAATACCAACAAAGTGAATAGGTTTAAACTAATAAAAGAAGCAAGCACACATTTAAGTGTGTGTACTCAAATAGCTAACACACACGACACATTCATAAGACATGCATGACAGATACTTTATCAAGTGTGCAGAACTGAACTGATTATGTCACTTTCTCCAATGATGAAATCAAAGACCTGATATAGTTGCACCCAGATAATCAGATGTTGACTTAAGTCTGATCTGAAACGAAAAGAATTACCAAACCGGTTTGTATTTCTGTCGAAAGAATAGGTTGAGTTTTAATCAAGTTGAGTGTGTGTTTGAGAAGATAAACAACCAGTGCACGCGGAAGCATTGTTGTGACCTGAAAATATTCAGCGATTCACGTCTGCTCCCAGAAAATTAGTGGTAGAGCATACAACAGTAGCCAGCAGTTTAGATTCAACAAGGGAGAGAACTGCCGGCAAGGACTGTGTGATCAAAGACAATGTACTTCTCATTACTTGCTAGATCTGGATGTTTCCTGATTTTTCTTTGCGTGACTTTCACGTCTGCTGTCAAGAAATGTGAATACGATAAAACGTCATGCAGTTGCGTCACGGAGGAAGGAGTCATTGACCTGAAGCCTCTATCCCAGTCAGAACCGTGAGTACATCTAGATGAATGTATAGACTAGAGCAAGTGGCATTAATACGATTATAAGTGTCATTGATATACTATCTTTCAGTAGAAAATAGTAAAGTTCCCCTTTCAGACCTTGCGATCTATGGGGAAGATGATGTAAAGGTCAACTGTTTCTGTGGCCCATGGTTAACGAAGGCGTCATAAGAAGGCCAGCAAAACGACCAACCGCCTTAACTTTTCCTAAACTGTCAGGTACCCATTAGAGCAGAGGCGCCCAAAAATCCCGAAATTATCCCTCGGTTCGGGAGCTAAGAACTTCACCCCACATCCACTGCGTCTGCCATTATTTATTTAGTTCAATTAAATTTTCTATGACAATTCCTTTAATGAACTATTCCCTGAGATGGTCTTGTATACTTTTATAGATAACTATCTAACAAATTATTCTCTAATTCTTCAAGCTCAGATATTCGGCAGAGTACAAAGCCAAGAATGAACGATTTTACTGGGATCCTTGTAAAGATTTTACAATGGGCACCATCACAAGTGGGGTGAGTCTAAAACTTTTAAATCTATTGGGTTGAGTCTTAACACTTAAATCTGTTGGGTTGAGTCGTAACACTTATATCTATTGGGTCATGGTCTGCATTCAAATCTATTGGGTCATGCTCTACATTCAAATCTATTGTTTGTACTCAGAATGGACCCCATTCACCAATCGTTAATAAACGCATTTAGCCACGTTATAATATTGATAAAACAATGATAAATACGTATCACGTGACAGCCTTTATGGATTACATAATTTGTTTAGAAGATGTAAAGAATCACGTGGCTGAATGTTTACGATTGGTGAATGAGGTCCATTAACTTTCTTCTTTGCGTTAAAAAAAAAAAAGAATGCAAATGTGTGGACAAATGTAGGCTTATTAATCGATGGATCGCATGGGAACCAAAGGCCACTGGGCGCTTGAAATAATAGTTCTAAATCTACTCATACATGGGGTACAGTTTCTAGTATTGCAATTGTGAAATATGTTACGTCTGAAGTTTCAAATAATTCTTGTAAAAACATGGCTGAGATACATTTCCGGTTGTTGGCAATATACTTGCCAACCGATGCATTAAAAAAAAATAGATCTTTTTAATCTTATATTACACATGGAAGTTAATCAAATAATTGAAATTTTGAGATTGTTTATACCTATTGGCCTCATTGACTTATCGAAAGGCATTGTCCACGTTTTACTGAGCTCATTTCTGCCGTATTTTAAGTTTCAATATCGCTGCCTGGTATGGCAATTTTAAATTAAAAAAAAAATTAACTGCAGAAAATCAGAAATGCTGCTTGCAAAGTTATTGGTAGCAAACAAACTCCTTACGGGCAACTGTTTGAGAGAAATATTCGTAGAAGGCTGGAAAGATTGTAAAGATAAAACACACTCTTGGCCAGGATTTTGAGAGGAGATACCGTTTTCAAAAGCACACTCAAAAACTTTGTTCTCCTAAAAATCAAATCATTGAATAGAATTGATCTGATGTAATCTTGTCAGATATTGTAAATGTATATTTTGTTCTTATGATTGTTTTTTATGCACAATTTGCAAACCCATTTTCCTCATGGACAATAGAGATTATTATAAAAGTAACTGAACCAAAGAATCAAGACAATGTATCCAAGAAATATTGTTTATTTCAACTAGCCCAATTCACATGTCTCGCAAACCCAAGTGACTTGACCGACTACATTCCGTGGTATTAGAAAACTCATAGCCATCTTCAGGGGGTGGCTAGTAGGGTCAAGGTTACAAGAACCCGTACATTTTGCCCCCCCCCCTCTCTCAAAAAAAAAAAAAGGTCTGTAATAATAGTACAAAGGCTAGTTAGTTCCCTTTTGAAAGAGTTATGGCCCTGTTTATCTGACACTGGTCACATCTACACTTCTTCCTGGTCTCCAATAGATTAGATCTGCTAGATTTGTTCGTCTCAAAGATTCACATTTTGAATGGAATAACTAAACTTAACCGGTACATCTAAGAAAGGTTGTTCTGTTGTCCTGTATCTTATTCAGTCCTCTTAATAAGAACTCAGACGTAGTAAGCCGTTCTCTGAAGTCACGCATTAATTGCATGGTTCGCTACCGATTTTCACTTCCGGAACATATTTTGTGCCTGTACTGAGGCCAAAACTAGGTTTAGGTCCAATTAGTCAACAAACAAAACCACAGAGTTAGTGCTTTCTTTTTCAACGGGAATTGCCCATCTTTAAAAAAAATAATTGCTTGCATATAGCGTGACGTTTATGCCTACAGCATGCTTAGTGCGCTATGGTCCAATGCTTATAGCATGCTTAGTGC
>JADKLZ010023800.1:338-12473 GCA_021533235.1 Biomphalaria straminea | reverse complement strand
AGGTGTCTCTACGTTAGCTGTAAAAGGGTCTCTTCGTTAGTTATCACAGTATCGCTATGTTGGCTGTAGTTACCACGTTAGCTGTAACAACGTGAACGACTCAACTAGCAGCGCTAAAGTTATACTTGTTTTAAACAGAGAAACTTCTCCTTTGCCTCGTTTTCCCTACATCGCCCTGTCTCACTGTACTCTCACTGCAGTCACTGGCACCTTTCAGACTTCCACTTTTTTTTGGTAACATTTTTGCCCGCGAGGGACACGGTTGGTCGTGCGGACTAACCAGCTCACGTGACAGCATTCGGCGTGTCTGATTGGCCCGCTGAAAGAAGAGCAGATTCACGGACTAAAAAAAAAAGCCTTTAGTGAGTTAATTACGAGCCTCATTTCTGTGTTCCTGGTAACGTAATGGGAGAAAGCTACGTGAAACTATATTAACTAGGGAGAAAGCTACATAAAACTACTTAGTCACTTAATAGTAAGCTGAAGAGTCATGTAGTCTTGACAATTTTCAATTGTTATGGGCATCGGTATTGTTGGCCTATTATCTCAGTAGATGTTTAATTTTTTTTTACAAATCTATAGTTAAACATATTTTAAAAAAAACCTCACCTGTGCATCGCGGTGTATCAATCCTGAATCATTCGTGTGTAAAATTCCAGTGCACTTCAATGCACTTTTCTTCATCTACATTGGAGGCTTCATTGGATCAGTCCTATGTGGAACTGCGCTGTGGTTTCGTTTTACTTCCAAAGGGGTGTTTCGGGGGGGGGGGCAGCATTTTGTTCGATAAAGTATTCAGCTTGAGGGGACATGGTCAGCATTCTCTGGTGACACTCCTCAAGGGCACGTCTGCTAGTTCCCTTTCAACACTAAGAACATGCGCCTCAGTTGTTTTAGGAGGAGATAGGAATAACTTGTATTAGTTCTGGCCGTTCTAGGATTCAAACCTCATACCCTCCAGTCGCATGCTTGATTTGACCATCTTTATACATTTTGTTTAATTACTTATTTTCTTAATCTTTCAACTCAGCTTAAACGGTTCAGTTTTTTTACTCCCACCGCCTGTTTAATAGTATTAGTAATAGTAGTATTTAAAATGGTATTTAAAAATAATTATTAGCAGAAAAGCGAAAGTCGAATCTAGCGTTTGAATTGACCTTGTTATATATATATATATATATATATATAACACGTTATATGTATATATCGCTCAGGACTCGCCCCCACCGTACTATGAGTGTTGTTGAAGGCAAGGTCATTTGAAGGCAAGGTCATTTGAAGGTTAACAAAAAAAAAAAGAAAACGGTGCGCACCATTTATTAAATTAAGGTGATGGGAATAAGTAGGTCAGGGTGTTTGAGATTAAAATTAGGTCGAGGCTACTTGCAACTAGAAAGTAGGTCAAAATATGACGGCGACGGTCAAAGGGTCAAGGACATTGAATATATGTAGGCCAAGGGTTGGAGAGATGCCATAAATACCAGCGCAACTGTTATAAGATTTAAAAAAAAAAAAGAGAGAAAAGATTGTTTGAGATTGTCCCTAATGAGTGTCGCGTGACACCCTCTGTGGCCGGCCGTGAGTTGAACAGATCACTTTCACTGCAGGCCGATCAGAGGGGCGCTCCCCGCCATGGCTCTGACGTGACCGGGTTGTAATGAGCAGGAAGTTGGCGTTTGCGTGCTGGCCGGACATGTAGGATGTGCCACTGGGCAAACTTAAACAAGCTTTCTTATTGCTCACATCAATGCCATGGATTATCTCCCCCTCTATTATTTTGTTTCAGCTTATCTGCCCCTGAAGTCTTGGGTTTCGTTCAGTATTATCACCATTACTTTTCAAATTAAATTCACTTTTTTTTTTTTTTTGCAATCTATTCTCGTGTAAAATACGTCATGGCCTAGTGGCTTGACTTCCGAACTGGGAGGTCCCGAGTTCGAATCCTGGTGAAGAATGGGATTTTTAAATTTCGGGATCTTTAGGGCGCGCCTCTGTTAACCTGACGAAAATATAAGAAAAGTAAAAGTGTCTGGTCGTTGTGCTGACAATATTACACACTCGTCAACCGTGGGTCAAAGAAAAAGAGGGCATTTACAACATCTTCCCTATATATAGGGTATTACTAGAGAATTAATAACCAATGAGATTAACTCTTTTTTTTTAAACTTTGATGGTAGCATCTGAAAGTATTGACATTTTTGGTCATGATTTTAATATTTTACCCTCACAGAAAAGATGCTGGACACCGTTCACCAAAAAACAAACAAACAACAAACAAATAAAACAACTTAATTCTCTTTAGCAATCTCATCACCATTTTATTCTCTTTAGCAATCTCATCACTACACTATCTACCTATAGTAAACTTGACATGTAGAGCCAATGTCTGAATAAATGGTGCTATAGAATATTGAAACAGTTCATATAGTAATGCTCAAACTTTTGCTTCCAAAATATAAATAATTCTATTTGTATCTTTGTATAGTTAGCGTAACAACTTGATCTAATATTACTGTAAAGCTTATCGTGTGCAGGGGTTGACTTCAACATTGATATTATTGTCACAATGCCAAAGACAGTCTATGATATAACCATGTTTAATAAGTGCAGAGTAAATACACAAAAAGTAGCCCCCCCCCTTTTTTTTTACCAGCTTGTCTATCTTATCTACTCTTTGGGGTACTTTACAATCTATGCGTTGGTCATGATAGAAGAGGTTTTTTTTAGTATCATTGTTATTTTTATCTAGCCTCTGTTGTACCTTAAGGTTGTCTTTCCTATGTATATACAATAGTAAATCTAGTTTAATTTAACCTCAGTTTGTTCCTTAGAAATAAAAAAAAGGTTACTAAAATTTGCATAGAAATAATCGATTTCAATTCTTGACATGCTTTTAAGTAGAAAAACTGTAACATTTTATTCACATGAAGTGTCCACGATTTGAAAAGTCAAGTGGAATAGGCACTGATCTTCTATCAATGGTTCTCAAAATAGTAATTTCTAGAATGATGAACGGTCTCGAGCGTTGTTTTTAACACGTCTGAACGAATGATGATCTAGTGTTGAAGGATATACCATAAATAGAACATGTATCTAGGTTAGAAAGGAATTGAACGAAATGTCTATAGAAACATCTTTCATAACATTAGCAGACGATCTAGATTAGCAGACAATCAAGATCTACACATCATTCTGCAAGACGTATCAATGTTAGAAAGGGTTCCCAGAATGCCAATAGTTTATTGTAATGAAATCCCACAGAAACTTGGCGTTTGTAAAATCGTAACTAGACCTATCTGCACTTACATATTTCTCCCCCCTTTTTCCCTTTCCCCTAATGTCCTTGACATTGCACGTTTTACTCAACGACACATTGTTTGGCGTTCCACCCCAAGGGAGCGTAACTCTGGTATTCGTTTAACCCGTTACACAAACACATACACCAGGTCTGTGTGTCGACCCCCCCCCCCCCCCCCGGTAGAAATTCAAGGCAGTGTGAAGTTGAACATAGTGAGGGTCATTGTCGCCGTGGCATGTAAACATTTCATTCGAGAAATACAGCCCTTGCTGAATGAAACACGTGCAATATGTTCTTGCATGTTAACCATTTTTGTGTCTGAATTAGCGAAAAAGGAAAAGTATTTTTTTCAGACTCTGCGCCGTATGTTATGTTCATATGATAGAAATATAATCTTTTAGGACGACGGTTAAAGAGGGTGTCATGTGGCCAGCACAACGACCAACCTCCATTACTTTCCGCAATCGCCACAAGACAGCATTGTGCCCATTAGACTTGGGTGGGCGTCCTACTACAAATCCCGAATTAAAAAATCCCAACTTTTCAAACTAGACACCCTTCGTTTCGTAAGTCAGAGGCTGTTTTACTCGGCCACGCCACCCCTCTAGGTAAATAGAATAACATACAAACAGGAAACCAAGCAATCATTATATGTGGTGGACATGGTGTCTGGATATTTAGGCACCGGATATTTTTTAAGTTCCTAAATTCATTATATGTATTTAAAAAAAACAACAACAACAAACTATTATTAACTTTGATTGCCATCTGGTCGTTCAGTTTAACTCTTTACCTCCGTAATTATTTTCCACGTTTTAACAAAATATTTTGTTCATATTAATACATACTACCCTGTTATGACAAAGCTTCAGAAACATCTTTGTTAGTGATCAGAAAACGTTACGACTTTTGGTATAGAATTTTAGGAGAATGCATGTTTTTATTATAAATCAAACACAAAATTAAAGTTTATAAAATAAAAAAATTAACTGAATTTAATGCGGTCAATAAACGGTCAATTCAATGATGATATCTTTAATCAGGAGAAAGAGAGTTAAAGTCAGAGTAATTAGCACATGAACCCGGGTTGGGTTTGGCCAAACGGTGCTAATCGATTCGAAGCCGTGTTTGGTCCTTACGATGTAGTATGGCGGTCCTCTTCGCGCTAACTTCATTTAAATGCAGCCTAACATAGGCCCGGTAATGGCCCATTTAAAATACCAGGCTGTAGAAATGAACAAGAAAACTGGCCTATTAATAACGCCATCTTGCCTCCGCGTTAATCTATTTCTGTGTAGATGTATTGATTCTGTGTCCGATTACTGATGTCCATTCGGGACGAGAGCATAGAGCGAGCTCCCTTTTATGTCCCTTTGACCAAGGGAAGGATTTTACCCGTGGCCAGGATGTGAGGCCGGCTCTTCACCAACCACACTGTCAGAGGTCCCACCTTATCCGAAGTGCAAATATATCACACCCGGTGTGTCGCTGCACCCGACCCTCTTGAGCCAAACACAGGTTCCCTCCTCCTGTGCGAGGCCGGAGGCCGAGCCGCGTGGGGGCCCCTCTTATACCTATAATGTCCCAACGAACCCGTGCAGGGGCGCATCACAGAGCGTATGGCCCCCGTTAGGGAACGAATCGCTGGGGGTTTCGGACGGTTTGGCGAGCCTTTAGTTGCATCCCTACCACGTGCAATGAACAGTATCTCTACCGTGTCTGTGGAAGCCCGCCGAGGGCTATAGTCGCTACCACATTTCGCCTATCCATTTCCCTACATGGACGTTTCCACCGGAGCGCCACGCTGAGGCAGTAGTAGCTGGAATTGCTCCGGGATTCTGTGTCCAGACTCCACCTAACCTTTGACCTTTTCTGTCATGTCTTTCAACTGTTTCTATTGACGCTAATTCAGACACGTGTACAATTTAAAGGACACTTCCTTTTTATTTTATACATAATAATGTATGAGTGTGTCCGTACCAGGGAGGGTGGAGCTTTTTGATGTCCAATTCATGACTACCTCCAAGGGCGTTAAGTTTTTTAAATTTATTTTTCCTTACAAATATTATTTTTCTATATTCAGATTTAATAGCTAATGGCGGCGGGGAAGCACAAATACTATTAAGTTTACTATATGTTTTTGATATAGCACTAGGGAAGAAGGAGCATTTGTAGAAATTTGTCCTAGCATATGGAATCAATATTACTAAATTAAAAACTTATAGTTTAACTATTTAGACGTATTTTCTGAAAGACTTAAATTAATAAACAAAATAAAAGTTCCTCGGCGTTATCTAGACTTTGTCAGGCTTTAGAAGCTTGAGAATTCCATCTTTTGATTTATTTTATAATTTTGGATTTTTCGCATGGCGATGAATCGTGAACAATATGAAAACTGAAGTAAATTTTAAAACAAGTTTGCCAAATTTGCATAGACAATGTATGGTTACGTTATAGGTCTTTTTTTTTTTCGACTAATTATTCGTGTTCAGTTTCTACTAGTGTTGTATTTAGTCTTTACCTGTGACCGTCTTAATACAATTACTCTATTACTATAAACGCTCTGGCCGCCACAATAAAAAAAACAACACAAAAGTAGATGATAAAATAGACTTTAATTATTACAAGACATTGCGTCACTAGTCAGCCCTCTGTTAGCGCCTCGCTTTTAGATCTAGACAGCTTTGTCGAGGAATTCCCTAATCGATATTTTGGTTCTATTTTATGTGACATTATTCTGTCTCTTTGAATGGAAATATGGCACACGAACGTCCAGCGATATCGACACAATGGACCAGTGCGTCAAATGTCACATAAAATAGAACCAAAATATCGATTAGGGAATTCCTCGACAAAGCTGTCTAGATCTAAAAGCGAGGCGCTAACAGAGGGCTGACTAGTGACGCAATGTCTTGTAATAATTAAAGTCTATTTTATCATCTACTTTTGTGTTGTTTTTTTTATTGTGGCGGCCAGAGCGTTTATAGTAATAGAGTAATTGTATTAAGACGGTCACAGGTAAAGACTAAATACAACACTAGTAGAAACTGAACACGAATAATTAGTCGAAAAAAAAAAAGACCTATAACGTAACCATACATTGTCTATGCAAATTTGGCAAACTTGTTTTAAAATTTACTTCAGTTTTCATATTGTTCACGATTCATCGCCATGCGAAAAATCCAAAATTATAAAATAAATCAAAAGATGGAATTCTCAAGCTTCTAAAGCCTGACAAAGTCTAGATAACGCCGAGGAACTTTTATTTTGTTTATTAATTTAAGTCTTTCAGAAAATACGTCTAAATAGTTAAACTATAAGTTTTTAATTTAGTAATATTGATTCCATATGCTAGGACAAATTTCTACAAATGCTCCTTCTTCCCTAGTGCTATATCAAAAACATATAGTAAACTTAATAGTATTTGTGCTTCCCCGCCGCCATTAGCTATTAAATCTGAATATAGAAAAATAATATTTGTAAGGAAAAATAAATTTAAAAAACTTAACGCCCTTGGAGGTAGTCATGAATTGGACATCAAAAAGCTCCACCCTCCCTGGTACGGACACACTCATACATTATTATGTATAAAATAAAAAGGAAGTGTCCTTTAAATTGTACACGTGTCTGAATTAGCGTCAATAGAAACAGTTGAAAGACATGACAGAAAAGGTCAAAGGTTAGGTGGAGTCTGGACACAGAATCCCGGAGCAATTCCAGCTACTACTGCCTCAGCGTGGCGCTCCGGTGGAAACGTCCATGTAGGGAAATGGATAGGCGAAATGTGGTAGCGACTATAGCCCTCGGCGGGCTTCCACAGACACGGTAGAGATACTGTTCATTGCACGTGGTAGGGATGCAACTAAAGGCTCGCCAAACCGTCCGAAACCCCCAGCGATTCGTTCCCTAACGGGGGCCATACGCTCTGTGATGCGCCCCTGCACGGGTTCGTTGGGACATTATAGGTATAAGAGGGGCCCCCACGCGGCTCGGCCTCCGGCCTCGCACAGGAGGAGGGAACCTGTGTTTGGCTCAAGAGGGTCGGGTGCAGCGACACACCGGGTGTGATATATTTGCACTTCGGATAAGGTGGGACCTCTGACAGTGTGGTTGGTGAAGAGCCGGCCTCACATCCTGGCCACGGGTAAAATCCTTCCCTTGGTCAAAGGGACATAAAAGGGAGCTCGCTCTATGCTCTCGTCCCGAATGGACATCAGTAATCGGACACAGAATCAATACATCTACACAGAAATAGATTAACGCGGAGGCAAGATGGCGTTATTAATAGGCCAGTTTTCTTGTTCATTTCTACAGCCTGGTATTTTAAATGGGCCATTACCGGGCCTATGTTAGGCTGCATTTAAATGAAGTTAGCGCGAAGAGGACCGCCATACTACATCGTAAGGACCAAACACGGCTTCGAATCGATTAGCACCGTTTGGCCAAACCCAACCCGGGTTCATGTGCTAATTACTCTGACTTTAACTCTCTTTCTCCTGATTAAAGATATCATCATTGAATTGACCGTTTATTGACCGCATTAAATTCAGTTAATTTTTTTATTTTATAAACTTTAATTTTGTGTTTGATTTATAATAAAAACATGCATTCTCCTAAAATTCTATACCAAAAGTCGTAACGTTTTCTGATCACTAACAAAGATGTTTCTGAAGCTTTGTCATAACAGGGTAGTATGTATTAATATGAACAAAATATTTTGTTAAAACGTGGAAAATAATTACGGAGGTAAAGAGTTAAACTGAACGACCAGATGGCAATCAAAGTTAATAATAGTTTGTTGTTGTTGTTTTTTTTAAATACATATAATGAATTTAGGAACTTAAAAAATATCCGGTGCCTAAATATCCAGACACCATGTCCACCACATATAATGATTGCTTGGTTTCCTGTTTGTATGTTATTCTATTTACCTAGAGGGGTGGCGTGGCCGAGTAAAACAGCCTCTGACTTACGAAACGAAGGGTGTCTAGTTTGAAAAGTTGGGATTTTTTAATTCGGGATTTGTAGTAGGACGCCCACCCAAGTCTAATGGGCACAATGCTGTCTTGTGGCGATTGCGGAAAGTAATGGAGGTTGGTCGTTGTGCTGGCCACATGACACCCTCTTTAACCGTCGTCCTAAAAGATTATATTTCTATCATATGAACATAACATACGGCGCAGAGTCTGAAAAAAATACTTTTCCTTTTTCGCTAATTCAGACACAAAAATGGTTAACATGCAAGAACATATTGCACGTGTTTCATTCAGCAAGGGCTGTATTTCTCGAATGAAATGTTTACATGCCACGGCGACAATGACCCTCACTATGTTCAACTTCACACTGCCTTGAATTTCTACCGGGGGGGGGGGGGGGGGTCGACACACAGACCTGGTGTATGTGTTTGTGTAACGGGTTAAACGAATACCAGAGTTACGCTCCCTTGGGGTGGAACGCCAAACAATGTGTCGTTGAGTAAAACGTGCAATGTCAAGGACATTAGGGGAAAGGGAAAAAGGGGGGAGAAATATGTAAGTGCAGATAGGTCTAGTTACGATTTTACAAACGCCAAGTTTCTGTGGGATTTCATTACAATAAACTATTGGCATTCTGGGAACCCTTTCTAACATTGATACGTCTTGCAGAATGATGTGTAGATCTTGATTGTCTGCTAATCTAGATCGTCTGCTAATGTTATGAAAGATGTTTCTATAGACATTTCGTTCAATTCCTTTCTAACCTAGATACATGTTCTATTTATGGTATATCCTTCAACACTAGATCATCATTCGTTCAGACGTGTTAAAAACAACGCTCGAGACCGTTCATCATTCTAGAAATTACTATTTTGAGAACCATTGATAGAAGCTCAGTACCTATTCCACTTGACTTTTCAAATCGTGGACACTTCATGTGAATAAAATGTTACAGTTTTTCTACTTAAAAGCATGTCAAGAATTGAAATCGATTATTTCTATGCAAATTTTAGTAACCTTTTTTTTATTTCTAAGGAACAAACTGAGGTTAAATTAAACTAGATTTACTATTGTATATACATAGGAAAGACAACCTTAAGGTACAACAGAGGCTAGATAAAAATAACAATGATACTAAAAAAAACCTCTTCTATCATGACCAACGCATAGATTGTAAAGTACCCCAAAGAGTAGATAAGATAGACAAGCTGGTAAAAAAAAAGGGGGGGGGCTACTTTTTGTGTATTTACTCTGCACTTATTAAACATGGTTATATCATAGACTGTCTTTGGCATTGTGACAATAATATCAATGTTGAAGTCAACCCCTGCACACGATAAGCTTTACAGTAATATTAGATCAAGTTGTTACGCTAACTATACAAAGATACAAATAGAATTATTTATATTTTGGAAGCAAAAGTTTGAGCATTACTATATGAACTGTTTCAATATTCTATAGCACCATTTATTCAGACATTGGCTCTACATGTCAAGTTTACTATAGGTAGATAGTGTAGTGATGAGATTGCTAAAGAGAATAAAATGGTGATGAGATTGCTAAAGAGAATTAAGTTGTTTTATTTGTTTGTTGTTTGTTTGTTTTTTGGTGAACGGTGTCCAGCATCTTTTCTGTGAGGGTAAAATATTAAAATCATGACCAAAAATGTCAATACTTTCAGATGCTACCATCAAAGTTTAAAAAAAAAGAGTTAATCTCATTGGTTATTAATTCTCTAGTAATACCCTATATATAGGGAAGATGTTGTAAATGCCCTCTTTTTCTTTGACCCACGGTTGACGAGTGTGTAATATTGTCAGCACAACGACCAGACACTTTTACTTTTCTTATATTTTCGTCAGGTTAACAGAGGCGCGCCCTAAAGATCCCGAAATTTAAAAATCCCATTCTTCACCAGGATTCGAACTCGGGACCTCCCAGTTCGGAAGTCAAGCCACTAGGCCATGACGTATTTTACACGAGAATAGATTGCAAAAAAAAAAAAAAAGTGAATTTAATTTGAAAAGTAATGGTGATAATACTGAACGAAACCCAAGACTTCAGGGGCAGATAAGCTGAAACAAAATAATAGAGGGGGAGATAATCCATGGCATTGATGTGAGCAATAAGAAAGCTTGTTTAAGTTTGCCCAGTGGCACATCCTACATGTCCGGCCAGCACGCAAACGCCAACTTCCTGCTCATTACAACCCGGTCACGTCAGAGCCATGGCGGGGAGCGCCCCTCTGATCGGCCTGCAGTGAAAGTGATCTGTTCAACTCACGGCCGGCCACAGAGGGTGTCACGCGACACTCATTAGGGACAATCTCAAACAATCTTTTCTCTCTTTTTTTTTTTTAAATCTTATAACAGTTGCGCTGGTATTTATGGCATCTCTCCAACCCTTGGCCTACATATATTCAATGTCCTTGACCCTTTGACCGTCGCCGTCATATTTTGACCTACTTTCTAGTTGCAAGTAGCCTCGACCTAATTTTAATCTCAAACACCCTGACCTACTTATTCCCATCACCTTAATTTAATAAATGGTGCGCACCGTTTTCTTTTTTTTTTTGTTAACCTTCAAATGACCTTGCCTTCAAATGACCTTGCCTTCAACAACACTCATAGTACGGTGGGGGCGAGTCCTGAGCGATATATACATATAACGTGTTATATATATATATATATATATATATAACAAGGTCAATTCAAACGCTAGATTCGACTTTCGCTTTTCTGCTAATAATTATTTTTAAATACCATTTTAAATACTACTATTACTAATACTATTAAACAGGCGGTGGGAGTAAAAAAACTGAACCGTTTAAGCTGAGTTGAAAGATTAAGAAAATAAGTAATTAAACAAAATGTATAAAGATGGTCAAATCAAGCATGCGACTGGAGGGTATGAGGTTTGAATCCTAGAACGGCCAGAACTAATACAAGTTATTCCTATCTCCTCCTAAAACAACTGAGGCGCATGTTCTTAGTGTTGAAAGGGAACTAGCAGACGTGCCCTTGAGGAGTGTCACCAGAGAATGCTGACCATGTCCCCTCAAGCTGAATACTTTATCGAACAAAATGCTGCCCCCCCCCCCGAAACACCCCTTTGGAAGTAAAACGAAACCACAGCGCAGTTCCACATAGGACTGATCCAATGAAGCCTCCAATGTAGATGAAGAAAAGTGCATTGAAGTGCACTGGAATTTTACACACGAATGATTCAGGATTGATACACCGCGATGCACAGGTGAGGTTTTTTTTAAAATATGTTTAACTATAGATTTGTAAAAAAAAATTAAACATCTACTGAGATAATAGGCCAACAATACCGATGCCCATAACAATTGAAAATTGTCAAGACTACATGACTCTTCAGCTTACTATTAAGTGACTAAGTAGTTTTATGTAGCTTTCTCCCTAGTTAATATAGTTTCACGTAGCTTTCTCCCATTACGTTACCAGGAACACAGAAATGAGGCTCGTAATTAACTCACTAAAGGCTTTTTTTTTTAGTCCGTGAATCTGCTCTTCTTTCAGCGGGCCAATCAGACACGCCGAATGCTGTCACGTGAGCTGGTTAGTCCGCACGACCAACCGTGTCCCTCGCGGGCAAAAATGTTACCAAAAAAAAGTGGAAGTCTGAAAGGTGCCAGTGACTGCAGTGAGAGTACAGTGAGACAGGGCGATGTAGGGAAAACGAGGCAAAGGAGAAGTTTCTCTGTTTAAAACAAGTATAACTTTAGCGCTGCTAGTTGAGTCGTTCACGTTGTTACAGCTAACGTGGTAACTACAGCCAACATAGCGATACTGTGATAACTAACGAAGAGACCCTTTTACAGCTAACGTAGAGACACCT
>JADKLZ010023789.1:0-14744 GCA_021533235.1 Biomphalaria straminea | reverse complement strand
CCGACTCGGGCAGAGTTGTGTTTACTGAGCGCCCAAAGGCAGCACGGAAAACAAACTCCTAGATACCCCCTCCCCCTCCCACAGGTCCACTAATGAGATTGGACCAAAGCGCTCTGAGCATGATATAACCAAGAAAGTAGCGCTATATAAAAGCTTTAATAATAATAATAATAATATTTAGCGGAACACTTTGTTTAATTTTTTTTTTGAGAGGTTAATTCACGTGGTGGCCTACTCGTTAATTATTACAGTAGTGCGTAGACGCCCTAGTCAGGCTTCGAAGAACACTAGTGTTTCGCCGGAACACGATTTGGGAAACACTGGTCCAGAAGAGTCCGGGCATGTGTCAGAGAATGTGAACAGGCTTTATAGAAGTGTCTCTTATGTTTCAGAGAATGTGAACAGTGGGAAGCGTGGTCGAGAGGCCAAGTGCGGCTTGATCTTGGCTTGCTTGGCTACCTAGAAGGGGGCCCGAGGTTCGACACCCGACTCGGGCAGAGTTGTGTTTACTGAGCGCCCAAAGGCAGCACGGGATACCAACTCCTAGATACCCCCTCCCCCCCCCCCCACTGGTCCACAAATGAGATTGGACCAAAGCGCTCTGAGCATGCTATAAGCATGAAAGTAGCGCTATATAAAAGCTATAATAATAACAGGCCTTATAGAAGTGTCTCTTATACAAGAGAGGACAAATTTAGAGGGTACAAAATGTTTCCAATTTTTACCTTCTTTTTTTTGTGTTCTTCCTTGTTTTTTTTTTGTTTTTTTTGTGTGTGTGGGGGGGAGGAGGCTCAGGGCTAAAGCGCTTAAATTCTAAACTGGCGGACCTAGAGTTCGAATCCTGTGAAGCTTAGATTTTCAATACTGAGATTTTTAGGACTACCTGAGTCCACCCAACTCTTCTGGGTACATGACATTAGTTGGGGAAAGTAAGAAAGGTTTGTCGTTGTGCTGGCCACACGAAACCCTTGTAACTGACAGCCACAAAAAAAAAACAACAAAGAAAAAACAGATGGCCTTTACATTATCTTATAGATATACATCGCAAGGTCTAAACGATTGTCTTCTTTCACGGTCTCGTAATCTCTGTTTTGTTTATCTATTTTTCTATTTCTTTTTCTTTCTATCTCCGCTATACCCTGTCTCTAGCACTCTGTATCTAAAGCTTTAGTGACTTCTCATTTGGCTTTTTATCTCTACAGTTTGGCAGACCAGATTTCAATCTGGCAAATCTAATCCTGGATTTGGTTTACGGGCAGGCACTTATCTGGCTCGGCTTGTTCGCCGCGCCTTTCTTGGCGTTCATTGGTTTGATTAAATTAACCATCATCTTCTACTTCAACTACGGCCTGGTCTGGTTCGTCTGCGAGCCGAACAACGTCTTTAGAGCATCAAGGTCAGGGACATTCTACATGTTTATTCTGCTGACCACCCATTTCGTCTGCTTGTTTCCCATGACCTACGCTATCATCAAGTAAGTTAATGAGATGCAAATAACCTATGCATATTTTTTTAAAATAATTACGTAGAGATCTTAAGAGTATCTGGATGGTCTATGCAAGTAGCTAAATATATTAACCTTTACCTATACCTCAGCCTGTTGGACCGTTGGGGCATCAAGCAAGACTTGTCGACCGTCTTTATCCATTCCTCATTCTCGTTTGCATTGTTTAACTCGTAAAATCAATGGTATGCCCGTCCATTCTTTTATGTTCTCCTCCCATCGCTCTCTCTGTCTGCCTCTTCTTCTTTATTCCCGCTACGGTTCCCGGAAGAAAGGTTTTTGCGAGCCCCGTAGATCTTGTAATGTGGGCATAGATTTTAAGCTTTTGTTTTTTTTTTACAATAGTTAGCAGGTCATCATGTGGTCCGATCGCTGCAGTAACACTGTCTCTAACTTAAGATAATTTGGAAAGACAAGGGCTTAACCCTCGGCACCGAAATCAGACTGATGCGCTTCCTGGTCATGGTCATATTTTTTTATGCTTGCGAGTCTTGGACTTTGAATGTAGAGCTAGAGAGGAGGATCCTAGCAATGGAATTTAGATGCTACAGAAGGATTCTATGCATTACATTAAAGACCGCATCACAAACCAAGAGATTAGCTAGATATCTAGACCTAGTACATACAAAGTATATAATCTTTAATAAAAAGTAAAGTTCTCCTTTCAGACCTTTTGGTTTTTAGGGCAGATGATGTAAAGATCATCTGTTTATGTATCCTACGTATAACGAGGGTGTCTTATGGTCAGCACATCGACCAACCGATTTTACTTTGCCCCAACTAATTTCAGGTAGCCATTAGAGCTGGGTGGACTCAGGTGCGCCTTGAAGATCCTGATATTAAAAATCCCAGTCTTCACGAAGTTTGGGCGCTATTTTTAAGCGAACTACCAAATTTCCCCCCCCCCCTTTTTTTTTTTTTTTTTTCGCGCGTATAACCCGCGGGTATACGGAATTTACTCAGGAACATAACAAAACGGAATTTACGGACATACCTGTGGGTATTTATACCCACCTATGGTTTGCTGTGTTGGAGCGACATCTGGGGCACGATTGCGTCTCGAGGGAAAAACATCTACTGAGCAACAACTTTAAATTCCGGTAGTTAACGATCAGTCACGTTTCAGGCATGCGGGGTGCGTGTTGTTTTCGCTTATTGTGCAATTAACGCGGGGCAATTCGCGAATGCGGGTAATAAATGTGATAAAAAACAGTAGTGTATTTAAAATTTTCTTGTCATAGACTGAAGCCATCAGATGCATGCGGCCCGTTCAGAGCAAGGCACAGAGTGTATGAAGTGTTGACCCATGAGATAGGCGTCTCCCCAGACTGGATCTATGACATCATTCAGTTCTGCAGCACACCAGCAGTCATCATTCCACTGATTATTGTGTTAATGTAAGTAGTCTCCCTTTGATCTATTTTTAGACCAATATTTTATTTATGCGATTTTTTTTTAAACTAATTAATTTGCACCAGTATTTAGCATTGTTAAAGACCACATATGCAAACCAATAATATATATTTTTATATAGCATTATTACAATAAATGATGTGTGGTTAGAATATCCATTTGGTTATAAAGTCAATACATGTATCTCTCTTGTATGATCCTTATTGTTGGGTGGTACATCTAAAAATGTTTTTTATATTTATAATAAAACTGGTATATATGAATTTAAATGTAATCTGGTTTAACTTAGTTATCAGTATACTAAAAAAAATCATCCAAATTATATTTTAATTTAAATGTTCTAATAACAGGCCTTTAAATCTACACTAAGAAGACGATGTGCCAATTTCCCTGAACATTATTAATTTATTCAACTCTTGAATCAGTAATGCCTTACCTTTTAAAATGCCCCTAACATGATAATCCTTTCAAGAACGCCCTTTCAAAACCAATGTTGGCTCTAGATCTACGTCTGGTACTCAAGCCAAAGTTACATTTATTTATATTTTACTTTGAAAAATTATAACGGTCAAACTAGAGTTCTCCTCGTGTGGCCAGCGAGTTTTTCTTTCCTTAGCGGTATACATCAACTGCTAAATTTTTAGAAAATTCGTTAGAGACGTTTTTGTTTTTAGATTAGCTTCCATGCAGTTTCTTGAAAGTTCCAAGAAGTTTTAACTTGAATAGAGGTACTGTAAAAAAAAAAAATTAATAAGGATGTGAAAACGAAATCTCGAAGACTTGGTTTGATTCCACAGATTGGTGACCCTCTATTATAAAGTGAAATACTCAACTCTGCACGCAGAGACCAAAGAACTTCGACACCATCTTGAATTTGTGAGTTGATTCACTTGATTCTTTTAGTCTAGGCCTATGCTACTGGTTTTAGACCGAGGTAATGCACTCTCCTAATTTCACAGGAACTATATTTGGCTTCCTGATATGCAAGAAAAGGGGACGTGGGTCTAGCATGCGTAGGCCTACTTAAAAAAATATAGTTTATTATATATTTTTTTTAATTTTCATTGTTGTTGCTTATTAAAACTATGCGTTTAGTTGAACCCAGACTGAAATTTGGGTTACGAATACTGTTGTAAATTGAAACAACTCACTGAAGAGAGAAGGGCCGGATTTAGACTTGATAATGCCGTAGTTTAGTTTAGAGCTGCGGCTCTAGTTTAGAATACATTCAAGAACTGTGTAAGCAGCTTACTACACTTAAAGAGACAAATAGAAATGCAGTTTTCTGGATTATGGGTGATTTCAACCTACCTGATATAAATTGGAAAACACTAACAATAGAAAAACACCAAAACCTTAAGGACATAAATGAGCTTTTCATAGATACCTTACAGAACCTAGGGTTAGATCAAATAATTAAAAAACCAACTAGATTAAACAACACATTAGATCTCTTCTTAACCAACAGACCTGGATTAGTAGTTAATTATGATATTATCCCTGGACTATCAGACCATGAGATCATAAAAATAAACAGTCAGATAAAAGCATTATTTTCTTTGTCCTGATGCTTGACATCATTTCTGGGATACCATTTTATTAATGTCAGGTTGAAGTTTGTTTGCTACTGACGCTTTAATCACAGATGACAAATTTTGATCAGATAATCTCGAACGGTGATATGTTTTTGTAGCTTTCATTATGGAAAAGGACTGCTCATAGAGACCAGTGCATGCAAACATAGTCAGAATTCTTTCTGTAAATTTCCGCAATTTAACATACCATTCAGGGTAAATAACTACAATTTTGGCACAGCCATTTCATTATAATACGATTTTAACTAAGAATCTGACTGCTATTCTATCAGATCTAATTGCACATTTTCAGCAGCAATTTCAGAATCAAATGAGAATGGAGATACAAAACACGAAAATTCTCTCTCTTATGTAACGAAGTCGCGAAAACGGTAATTGAAAGCATCTACTAACGATTCTAGATTCTATATGTAAGACATTCACCAAATGTTGCAGCCGTATTTAATATTTTAAGTTCCTGACACGTTGGGAAAACACGATTTTCACTTTATATACCTCCTCCTTCGTGTACGAAGATGAGCACATTTCTCATTTCCCATGGACTCGAAGATGGCTGTAAAGTCCAATCCTCGCTTTGAAAAGACGGCCGCATATGTGGCATGGGTGGCAACTGACAAAACTCACTTTATATTTGGTTTATCCACAGTCCTAATTTTACTTGAAAGCATTTCACTTGATTAAACGCAGTTGTGACAATTTTGTCTTTACTTTGAAGTTTCAAATTCAAGTCTTGCATGTGACCATTGGGGTCAACTACAAATGCCAAATCCTGAACACATTCGTCAGTTTGGAAATGTTCAACTGGTTCACATTTCATTGTCAGAAAAAGTACAATTTCCTCATGCAGTGCAAACAATCTCTTCAATATTATATGTCATGAGAGCCAGCGGACTTCTGTGTAGTAGGGAACACAATCAAATTCATGTCCAATGTCATCCAGAAATTTTGTAATTTGGCGAGTATTAAAACCACGGGCACGAATAAAACTGAGAAGCGACTAAAACCGGTCTTATGACATGTTGAAACTGTAATTGCTGTGCGCAGAATGTTTCTTCTTAAATGATGCACTGAAAATGAGCAGATTTAAAAGTATTTTTGCAAATAACTTTGCATCAAAACCATTTAATTTCATGGCTGTTGTGCCATACGTAGTTAAAGTAGATACTAGATAGTTTTACCAAAGATCAATTGTACTGCATTCTCAAGTAGTTCCTCGTGTATGTCACAATTCCTGACACAGGTCCTTATGTGCCCTTTGCATCAGTTGACTCATAGAGAGCCAATGAAAATAATTTAAAATCAGCTATTTTGTTAATGAACTGTACACGCAACCTGACTGACATGTCATTTATTTTATCTGTCACAGTATCGCTAGTTAACGCTATTTCTTTGAATGCTTTAACCTTTTTGGACAAATTACTTCGGCTTTAACGACACACTCCTTCATAAAATCACATTTATTAAATGATTTGCAATGGCTTACAATGAAGTTTGACAAAAAGTAGCTTGCTTTCACTGCAGACTCACCCTCGTTGTTAAGTTTAACAAAGACTAATTCAATTAGCTTGTCATCTCTTGTTTTCCAGCGTAATAGTTTAGCATTATTTTAATAATTTTTTTTTAGAGGGGCCACATGCAAGGTGGTCGCGGGCCGCATGCGGCTCCCGAACACCCAATTTGACATGCCTGCTCTAAAGAGTCTAATGAAACATTACATTTTTTAATTTAAAAAAAAGTTCATAAAATAATGTCGTACAATACTATAGCCTCTGGTTGACATTAAACTTTTCTGTGGAAGAAGTTTTATTTATTTGTTTACTTTTGATTCAAGGTATTAGAGAGTTCTTATTTTGTTTTTAAATATTTAAATTAGAAATATATTGTCCACTGTGAATTAAATGTTTTTTTTTCATAATAGGAAAGGAAAGAAGGAAAAAGAAATGTTTATGCAGCCGCAACAAGACTTGTTTCGAGTAAGTTAGAATGTTGACTAATCTCCTACGTACCAACTACCATATCCACCGCCAATTAATATTAAAAATATATAAAATTCTACCGATACAATCCCAATATCAAGAACTTTGTTCGTGTACATAGATCGTAGTAAGATGTGACTACGACAGAGGACAATAGATAGAGACAATAGACATAGGATGTTTGTTTCATAGACATCACATATTTTATAGGCTTATCTTGCATAGCTCCCTATTATTTTTACTTTAATATATGCTATCTACTTCTTTAGTGGAGGCGCGGTGGCTGAGCGGTAAGCGCTTGACTTCTGAACCGGGGGTCCCGGGTTCGAATCCTGGTGAAGACTGGGATTTTTTTTTCGGGATCCTTGGGCGCCTCTACGTCCACCCAGCTCTTATGGGTACCTGACATTAGTTGGGGAAAAGTAAAGGCGGTTGGTCGTTGTGCTGCCCACATGACACCCTCCTTAACTGTAGGCCACAGAATCAGATGACCTTTACATCATCTGCCCTATAGACCGCTTTTTTTCCTGTCATGAGTAGGTTGACCACGTTTCACTTCCGTATAGTTGGAATATATTCTACCTTTAATGGGCATTCAGTACCTAGTACCTTTTTGAATATTTAGTCTACTATTACAAGTATTCAGTACAAACTACCTATTTTAGTATATAATGTACGTATTACAGGTATTCAGGGCCTAGTACTTATATGAGTATCTTGCTTATCTATTACAGGTAGATCAGTACCTAAAGATCTCAACGAGCTTGGTTTATCCAGACGACCAATCACATCCCATTATAATCATGAGCACGTCACTGAAGTAAATATTCAGGGAAATCCATATGTGCAATACCAACAGCAACTAGACGGTAATGGCCTTCCAGCGAAAGATGGTCAAGTCTCAAACAAAGGACATCCCCGCAATGTCCAAAGCGATTCACCTAGTGGTCAACGCCAACCACCCAAAGCTCAAGCTCCTTCGCCTATTGGTCAAGATATTGAACCCAAACAAGGAAATGGACACAGTGGTAAAGGACATCATCAAAATAGCCTTCATTCGTTCACTGGCCAAATTACTCAACCTCAGGTTCAAGGTCATGTACACAGCGGTCAAAGTGCCCCATTAAACTCCAATGCACCACTACAAACCCAAAAAGCACAGCCTCAAGAATCTAGCAGCCTTCCGGCGAAAGAAGGTCAAGGCCCAAACAAAGGACATACCCGCAATGTCCAAAGCAATTCAAGCAGTGGTCAAAGCCAGTCACCCAAAGCTCAAGCTCCTTTGTCCATTGGTCAAGATATTGACCCCAATCAAGGATATGGACACAGAGGTCAAGGACACCCTCAAAAAAGCCTTCATTCGTCCGATGGCCAAATTACTCAGCCCCAGGCTCAAGGTCATGTAAACAGCGGTCAAGCCCCATCAATAGATCCTGGTTCGTCGTCAGTGGACACAGGTCTAATTATTCAACCATGGGTCATTTCTGCAGCTCCATCTCGTCCTTCTAACGTTAATTCAGCCCAGACGCAGAGCGTGAATCCCCTTAGTGTTAACGCCAACGTTTCACCTCGGAAAAATGAAAGCAATCCAACGAGCAACAGTCAAACTCCACAAAGCGGCGCCCCACCACTACAAACCCAAAAAGAACAGCCTCAAGAATCTAGCAGACTTCCGGCCCAGTCAATCAGCAATCCAAGCAAGCCATCAAGCAGCCAACCAGCTCAACCACATCCCAAAGCTAGGGCACCTCAACCACCGGGAAGTAATTTTAGTCCCTCATCGGCAATCAGCGATTCAGTTAATTCATCTAGCAAGAGCCTTGCTCTTCCAACCATTAGCAAAACGACTGACTTTCCCAATAGTGAAGTCTCCCTTCCACCTAGCAACATCCCAACTGCAACATCGAGCAATATAGTCGCTCATTCGCTAGCTAGCTCTTTGTCTCCAGTGTATAGTCAGATCATAAAGTCATCAGCAAACGATAATCCTACAGGATCTTCTAACACTGAGAATACAACTCCAGCAATCAGCAATCCAGCCTCATCTTCAATGACTAATCTCTCATCACCAGCAGTCATCAGTTCCCCACGGTTCTCTGTTATTAACCTTGTCAATCCCCCAAAGAGAAACCAAGAACCACCTTCGGACACTAAACTTGTATCGCCTCCTAGCAGTTATCCAGAAACACCTTTGAACACTAAGATTGTTTCGACAGCTAGCAAAAATCAAGAACCATCTTCGAACACTGAATTCGTTTCTCAAACAAGGAGAAATCCAAAACCATCTTCGGACACTAACTATGATGAGCCTACACACTACAGCGATCAATTTGACGAGTCTGTACATTCAAGTGATCATCTTTATAATGTTAATATGCCTGCAGATAAAAGCGATTCTAACTCTTCTTCAAGCAGTGGTTCTCAAACTATGGCATTCCAGCAAATGTCTAGCATACTTCCAGATGATGACTATACGGAAGTGGGTCCCAGAGACGTCGACAGTCATCAAAACCAACCTACTTTACATCTTTCTTATGATGACAGCAGCCTATCTTTCCCACCAGATTTTGATGAACGATCGGATTATGAGTCATATGATAATGCACCTGTGACCTCTACGTTTGAACCGGAAGCTGAAGATGGTGACACTCTGGAGATGCACATTCTAAATCAGGGGGACATTCATGTAGGCAAACCTTATTCTGAGTTTAGCTGGAATTATTCAGATTGAAATAATAATAACTAACACTAATATGACTAATAACTGGTGACTGTGCCTCATTTCAGTGGTTTTCAAACTATCGTCTACAGTCTATTTACCTCCAGATACCAGGATGTCAGGGAAAAATATTTTAGAACCATTAACTAACAAACATTGTTCGATAGTGTCGACCCTGGGAAGGTACTGGGATTTATCCGGGAGGTGGGGTTGTCTGCGAGGATCTAATTTGTGAGTTTGTGGACATGTACTATTTACACCAGATTTTTATCAAATTATTAAATTTTTCCTTCTTTTACTATTTTAACTATGAACAGACCTTGATTTTAATTATTTAATTGTATAGGATTTGGCCCTTGTTTTGTAAAGGGAGAGTAGTCCTTAAGGGACTGCGGGCACGACATGGCCTAAATTGTGCCGAACTATTTGCCTCATAGCTTTTTGATGATTGAGTACAGGTCCTTGGTGCTGTTCTGATGGGCTGCTTCTTCTGCTTCTTTTGCCAGCTCTTCAATGTAGCTCCTCTTGTCTGTTCTGATGCTACGCTTGACATTCCTATCTATTTCAGCATATTCTTTTTGTGCCTTTCCTTTTGTTGCCCTTGTTTTACTGTTGTTCACATCTGCTTTCTTCTCTCTTCTTTCCTTGATCTTCTGAAGAGTTTCTGATGAAATCCACTCCTTGTGGGTGTATAACTTGGGACCAAGGATTTCTAGGCATGTGGAGGTTACTGTTTCTTTAACTTTCTGCCACGTCTGTTCTACTGTCTCTTCTTCTAGCAGCTCTTCTAGGATCTGGAACTTGTTAGATAAGGTGATTTTGAACTCTTCCTGTTTTATGCAGTCTTTCAGCGCAACAGTATTGTAGTGTTGGCGTTGGCTGGGCCCACTTGCCCAAGTCTTTTTCAGCTTCAGTTTCACTAGAGCCCACAGAAGATGATGATCTGAAGAAACATCTGCTCCTCGTCTTACACGTACATCTTGAAGAGATCGACGGAACTTCTTCACAATACAGACATGGTCTATTTGGTTCTCTGTTACTAGGTCTGGTGATATCCATGTTGGTTTGTGTATTCGTTTGTGTGGGAAGACAGTTCCTCCAATCCCTAAGTTGCTTGTGGCACACATGTCCTCAAATCTCTCTCCATTTTCATTCATCTCGCCTAATCTATGTTTTCCCATGATCTCTTCATATCCTTTGTTGTTATTGCCAACCTTAGCATTGAAATCACCCATTATGACGAGGATGTTCCTTTTTGGTTTGTCCTGTAGGATGGTAGTCAGCCTATAGTAAAAATTGTCCTTCTCCTCCTCTTCACTGTGGTTTGTAGGGGAGTAGCATTGGACAATGTCTAAGTTAATTCTTTCCTGCACTGTGTGGAATGAGGCTGTTATTATCCGTGGTCCATGCGCTTCCCATCCTATAAGTTCTCTGAGCCTGCTTAGACAGCATCAGGGCTACTCCATGGGTGTGTGTAGCCTCCTGCTAATGTCCTGAGTATAAAAGTAGCTCACCTAAAGCCAGTCTTTTCTGCCCGGAGCCGGTCCATCTTGACTCACTGATTCCTAGGATGGTGAGGTTGTACCTTTTCATCTCAGCTGCCACTTGTGCTGTCTTCCCAGACTCGTACATTGTCCGGGCATTCCAAGTACCGATGGTGGTGGTGGTCCTGGTAGAGATGATGGTCTTCGGCCTGTCAGCTTCCAGAAGACTCCGGCTTTCACTGGCATGCGTCATAAATCTTCCAGCTGGAGGTCCGTCCTCTCCCAGGTCCGTGACTTCTGTTGATTTGCTGTTTGGTGTTTCTGTACCTAGTGTTTTTTTCTACAGAGTAGGGTAGCTAGCCCTACGCCCAACCCTCCTCCTTTTTTTGGGCTTGGGACCGGCATATGACGAAGTTCGGGTCAGAGAGACCAGTAAAGGACAAAAATGGTAACGCGATAACAGACGAAGAAGGACAAAAGAAGAGATGGATTGAACATTTCCAGGAGTTGCTAAACAGACCTTCACCTGTAAACCCACCAGAAATACCGCCAGCTACAAGAGACTTACCTATCAAGTGCAGTGCACCCACCAAGGAAGAAATTCGCAGAGCAATCAAACAATCGAAGAATAGCAAAGCTGCACGGCCTGACAGCATCCCAGTTGAAGCACTAAAGGCAGACATTGAAACAAGTGTGAAGTTACTCTACCCTCTCTTCTGCAAGATATGGGAAAATGAAGAAGTGCCACCAGAATGGAAGGAGGGCTACCTCATCAAACTCCCAAAGAAAGGCGATCTTAGTTCCTGCTCCAACTATCGAGGGATAACGCTTCTGTCCGTTCCAGGGAAAGTGTTTAATCGCATCCTGTTGAACCGAATAAAAGATGCTGTAGACCCACATCTTCGTGACCAACAAGCCGGCTTACGAAAGGAGAGATCATGCACAGATCAGATAGCAACACTACGCATAATTTTGGAACAGTCTATGGAATGGATCTCCCCTCTCTACGTCAGTTTTATAGATTATGAAAAGGAATTTGACAGTGTGGACAGACATACCCTCTGGAGACTGTTAAGACACTGTGGAGTGCCTGAAAAAATTACTAACATCATCAAGAAGTCATATGAAGGGATGACTTGCAGAGTAGTGCATGGCAGACAACTGACATAGGCATTTGAAATCCAAACAGGAGTGAGACAAGGCTGTTTACTCTCTCCCTTCTTATTTCTACTAGCCATAGATTGGATCATGAAGACAGCAACAGACCAGAAGCGAAACGGTATACAGTGGACACTGTGGAAACAGTTAGATGATCTCGACTTTGCAGATGACTTAGCTCTTCTTTCTCACACACAGCAGCAGATGCAGGAAAAGATAAATATTGTTGCAGACAATTCCGCTAGAACGGGTCTTAACATAAACAGAGGAAAGAGCAAGGTGTTCAAAATAAAGGCATCAAACACTACACCCATTATAGTCCAAGGTGAGGTGCTGGAAGAGGTGGAGAGCTTCACCTATCTAGGCAGCATAATAGATCACCATGGCGGAACAGATGCAGATGTTAAAACCCGCATTGGTAAAGCTCGAGCAGCCTTCCATCAGCTGAAGAACACCTGGAGATCTAGGGAATTAAGCACCACCACCAAGATAAGGCTATTTAACACCATTGTTAAGTCTATACTACTTTATGGAGCAGAGACCTGGAGAACCACCGTCACCACTATCAAAAAAATCCAGGTATTCATCAACACCTGCCTGAGGAAGATTCTTATGATCCGCTGGCCAGACAAGATCTCGAATGAAGAACTGTGGCAAAGAACAAAACAGCAGCCCATTGAAATAGATATACTTCAGAGACGCTGGAGATGGATAGGTCACACCCTGCGCAAGCCGGCATCCAACATAACAAGGCAAGCCCTAACCAGGAACCCCCAAGGAAAGAGGAATAGAGGACGGCCCAGGAACACATGGCGCCGCGATCTGGAAACAGAAGCCAAGCAGATGGGCAAAACATGGGGACAGTTGGAGAGACTCGCCCAGAACCGAGATGCCTGGAGAAAGCTGGTTGGTGGCCTATGCCCCAGTAGGGACCACAGGCTGAGATGAGATGAGATGATTTGCCTCATAGACTTTATAATAAGCATTGGGCTTATATTGAAGTTGGAGCCCAGCAGTGACGTACATATTTTGCCACAATCGACGCCGACGAAGTTATTGTTTAACTATGTACGTTCTCTTTGTAAGATTTTTTCCGCTGTTTCTTTTCGAACTATACTCTACCAGTTGTTATCTTGAGTGCTTGTTATGATACATTTAAAAAATTGAATAAGTTATTTACATTCTTGACAACTACATTGTAGATATGAATTTTGTATTTTATCTTTATACTAGTCGACCGGCGGCATAGCATACGCCGCTATTTTGCAGGCCTTAGGCACTGCAACATATGCGACCACAGTGGGTCCCGCACTTTCTTTGGACCCGTGCTAAATTTAAGGTGTATAAATTATTAAATTGAACCATTTAATAACATATAACAGATTTCCCGCGGCCTCTTGATTTACCAGGAGCCCCTTGGAAATCTCCTGAAATGTTATTAAATGCTATGCCGCCGGTCGAAAAAGTCCTGGAAATTTTTTCCGGACATTATTAAAATCTTTTTAAAGTAAAAAAAAATATGCTATGCTATTTTGTGAATGAAAATAGTGCGGATTTGGATATATTATTTCACATTTACACCATGCTGCGCCATGGGATCTTCCCATTTACTTATTATAAGTAATGCGTATGCGTGAATTCATGAATAACAAATTCTGTGAATGGAGCTAAGGATAGCTAATTGACCTTAATTTACGCGATACTAAGAATAGAGTTGCACTCATGTAACAATGCTTTAGAAAAACCAATTTGAATGTTAATTTGATTAAAATATGAAATGAATGGACTATAATTAGTATGTTCATGTGCTAAATCATAAAACTATATTTGCGAAGAGAAAATCTATAATCTTCTTAGAGTTGAATTCGAGTTTTAGATCTAGATCTAGGAATGGAGAGATGAGTTACCTTTCGTAATCATGTCTAATGAACGAATGTGAGTAATTAAAGTACTTTCTAAAGTGAAACCTGAGAGTATACTCTGTGTATTGTTGTTCTAGTTTCAATAGTCTTACGACAAAATAATCTGGAAATACTTTTAATATTATGACAAAAATTGAGAAGAAGAGAATTATATAAACACCACTTTCATTCACAAAATAGTGCGGATTGGGATGCACCAATTTCCATTCACACCGCGTGCTGCGCCATGGGATCTTCCCTATTAACTTGTTGCTTGTTGTTGTTGTTTGAACTGTTGAACTCGTCTTTTGAGAAATATATATATAGATAATTTGCTTCTTCACCTGTTATATAGGTATACATTATATCTATAGTCGCTAGTAATGTGATACTTGGCCAAAGTGTACAATGAAGATTAGTGCGCTGAGTTACGTAAAGATGTTTAAATTATATGTCAATAAAACTATAACTACAAATCGCATAGGTATATGTGCGAGATAATATAGTTAGTAGACAGATCAATAATAGAATTGTATTTGTTATATTATTAAATTTTGTTAATTATCTTTCATGGTATTAAAATATTTTCAAATGGTGATGATGTCTTTAAATATTCTCTTACTTAGCTACTAAAGAACAAAAACTCATCCAGAGTCCCAACAAGCCTTGGGCTCGAGTCTAAGTGATGTTTTTATTCTTGAAATTTTAGGATAACCATATATCTAATGAGTACAGTCAAGGGGACAGGTCGTTGGGGAGGTCTTAATTCCAAAACCCTGTTCCGCGAGGTTTTGTTTCACGAACTAGAGGGGGGGGGAGTGTATTTCACTAACTAGTTGAACTAAAAGAGAAGTTCCCTTTCATACGTTTCTCTCTATAGGGCAGATGATGCAACGTCACAGCTTGTGGGTAGTTTATTATAGCTTTTGTATAGCGCTACTTTCATACTTATAGCATGCTCAGAGCGCTTTGGTCCAATCTCATTTGTGGACCA
>JADKLZ010023788.1:0-21206 GCA_021533235.1 Biomphalaria straminea | reverse complement strand
AACGAGTTTGCGTACGCTGCAGCCACTTTTGATTTAACTATAAACCTCAGTAAAAAACTTGGGGTTAGGGTGTGGTGACGAAAGGCCTAGAAGATATCTGAATGGAGGGATGTGTAAAAGCAGGCCATATCCTTCCATGGGCTGTAGCACCAGTAGCACCACTGGGATAGATGGATGGCAAAAGCCGGTATGAACTTCTTATGGTCTGACAGTCTTAGTGTTCTGTTTGTTCTATATGTAATTGTACATGGCGATTAAATATCAAGTCTCTTAAGTCCTCCTACAGTCTAGACAGCGTAAAACTATCGTAGGCCTACTATTATTGGCTTGTAAGAAAGTCTTTGAAGTTTTCCCCAATAACGTAGAAATTTGCGTCACTCGATGTTTCGTACTAAAGCCATAATTGAATATACTAATTCCAAAATTAAATGTCTGAACGTACCAATTTACATATAGAACAAACAGAATACTAAAGAAATTTTTCGAATTAGTAGTCTTTATCCAATCGTTCATTTTCGTAATTATAAAAAAAAATCCAAAAATGACTTCGGGTATATGAAATTATTTAACCGAGCAAGGCTCGGTCACCTGATATTAAATTTAAATTCGTCTAGAGAACGAGAAACTATTTATATCAACGGACTACTTCGGGTATTTCCGCATTCCTTGAAGAGTGCAATTAATTTAGTCTAGATCTAAAGTCTAGAAATTAAGTCTAGATCTAAAGGCATATCGTTGGAATATTATACAGCCGAGTACATCTGTACATTCGCTTAACCGGGATTCTTCTTGGTTAGGGGGGGGGCGGATAAAAAAATAATTGCATTTTTTTAACTCTTTGACACCGTAATTATTTTCCACGTTTGGTCGGAATTTATAGCTTTATATCTGGATATACGATGGGAGCGTCGTTGCGACGTCAAAGAGTTAAAAATCTAACATTCATTATTTTGTGGGATTCCGACATGCTGTAAGCTGTAGAAAGAAGGTAGTGCAATTTTAAAAAAGTATTTTAATGTATATCTGGTTATATTTACTATGTATATTTTAGGAAACCAAAAAGGAAGAGGAAATAAAAGAAAGATTAACAGCCTCAAAAAAGTAAGTTAAGAGAATGAAAATAGAACTGTTAATATTCTTCAATGTTCTTTTATAGATTGTACGGAAAATACAAAACCAAACTAAAGGATCTTGTCTAGTTGTAATTAAAAAAGAAAGATATATCTGGATGAATTTTATCATAATCGATTTGTAAAAGCATTTATGTACTGTTTGTTTCAAACTTACTTTAAAGAAGCAACCTATAAATGCTACCACTTCAGTCAAGTACTATTACTTTCTCTTGTTCGAAATACTTCACACAAAAAAGTAATTATCAATAATTAATCAACTAATTGTTTTTTTGTTTTTTTTTTTATTGATGTCTGGTATAAAAAAAAATCAATTTCAGCTTGATCCAAGATTGGATGTCGGAGAAATAACGTATATAAACCTTTTTACCAGACAGACAGACAGTGAATAAATATAAGCTTTTTAAATAAGCAAAAAAAAATGCTCTTTGTTACAGCGAAAATTTCGTGACGTAAATCTAGACCGACTTGCAGAAATAAAAGAGTTATCTTTCAGACTTTTTCATCATGATGTCCCACATGGTTGAGAATTATATATATAGAAACCGTTAAAAAAGCTTTTTTTAAAGGGGAAGAACTGTCCTTAAAACTTTATCTTCCAATAAATTGCAAGTTATCTCCCTTATTCAATATCACAATAGTTAATTGCCAGAAATTTCAAATAATTAATTCACCAATTGTGTATTTTTTTTTATTGATTCAAATAATTGTATTAACTTGATTGGGTAATGGGAGAAATAGCGTTAACAATTATTTTTGTGGACTAAATCCAACAAATTTAGCCATATCTGTGAATACTGTAGTATTATTTTCCCTTGTTGCTATAAAAAATGAATTACCAGTAATTAATTGTTTAATCAATTAATCAGCGCCTTGAGCCTACATTTTGTATGTTAACAGCGCTTTATAAATAAAATTATTATTATTATTAATTATTAAATTATAAAATTATTAATTATTATTAATTGATTACTTTTTAAAAAATTGACCCATGCCTTGTCAGTGTCAACGAATAATTGTGCGCAGTTTCAGCCTGATCTGAGAATGGGTGTGAGAGAAATAATGTGTACACACTTTTTACTAGACAGACAGACAGACAGACAGAGTGTGTTAATACAATATTTGTTAAGAACAAACTTTTAGTACGACAACCTACAAATACCTAGACATCTACTTCATTTCCAGAGTGAACCTGTACATAATACGTATAGTTTGTAATGTGGTCAGTATTTGTGTGTTAGGAGGCAGCGCCTACCTGATCTACTGGGTGGCTTCCCACACCATCAAACCAGAGCTAGCCGTGCCAAAAGAGGTCAATGATTTCATACTAAAATACCAGGTGAGACCAGTATTTTATCTTATTTTATCTTATCGTGTAAACATACGTCCCTTCAAATTTAAAAAAAAAAAAAACAGCTACGACGTCTATGCGTTAAGCTAGTTGTCACAAGGTTATTCGATGTTGAATGATGTAATGTCCTTGTGATGCCGTGGATTCAATTTTCTATTAAAATAATTAATTTAATGTAGATCTAGAATTCACTGTAAAAGATTCTTTATAGAAAACGAAACTCTGGAACTTTATTTGAATAAAACGTAAGTACAGCTTATGTACAATAGTAGATCAACAAGATGAAAATGATAACATAACAAAGGCTTCTTTCTTAATAAACTTAGAGATGTTAGAATACACAACCTTCCAGTGAGACATTCACGCACAGACTGAAAATCTCACGCAATTACAGTCTCTGGGCGGAAGTTGTCATGTGACTGATGCAACCGACTGATGCAACTTCTAGCCAATAGATTTTAATTTCTATCAAGACAAAGAAAAGCTAAAAATAACTCTCGTGTAATACCAAAATAGAAATCAACCCAGAATGGCATATGTGACACTAGTCTTGTATGTAACTGTATGTTAATTGAAGACTTAAACTCTGATTATTCTTTAGTTGTCCTGGCTGACTCAGTTTTGTTGACTTGTAGCACCAAGCTGCTAGTATACAACTAAACTGCTGTAGGCGAATTATATTTTAACTTGTAAAACTTAAAATAACTACAGCTTTAATTATAATATAATGAATATAAACAAATTTAACTTGAAATACATTAAATACACGAAATCGAACTCACTACAAAAAAAACAACACGTCTATTCACTCTGACTCGTCTGGCGTACCCAAGACAGTTTACGACAATGCCGTTAATCTTGCATCATTCACATTGCATAGCCACCAACCAATCGCTAACGTCTTCTCACCGTCACCATAGAAACACACTTTATAACATTGAGGCAATCAAATTCCATACTCTAAAAGCACTAAGAGGATCTGAATTCTACTAATATGGATTTATCCTAGCCTAGAATATGGAATAAGAAATGGGCCTTTATCTTTGTGTCTTTGAGTATTGTTTTTGTATGTGTAAATTTATATATGGTCCTGTGTTTTACGTGTTATTGCAACTTGACTATTAGTCCTCTTGTCCGTAAGTTGAGGACACTAACAGCGTACCATTCTCATTCTCAGTTGACACTGTTAGTCTCCTTGTTGAAAATACTGATTCCACCTCTGCTCTCCTTGTTGCTGTACTTAGAAAAGTATCACCCGAGGACACAGATTAAAGTCAGTATAATAAGGTAAGAATACGATGTGTCCATGTTAACTCTTTCTCTCCGTAGTTATTTACCACATTCTGGTGTATTCAACGTTGTTATCGTCAGTTAGGAGAGAAAGAAAAGTTTTTATAATTAGGAGAGAATCAATTTAAACTATTACGAAAAGATGGTATGACAAATACCGTTTGGCAATGGCTCCTACAAGAGAGCTTGAGTTCGAATCCCCACTCGAGAGATACCAGATACCCCCTCCCCCCAACTGCTCTACTAAAGAGATTGCTGCGACATGTATTCCTGGGCCGTCCTCTCTTCCTCTTTCTTTTGGGGACTCCAGGTGAGGTGTTTCTTGTAATATTGGATACAGGCTCGCAAATGCTGTGACCTATCCATCTCTAGTGTTTCTGAAGGATGTCTACTTTAATGGGCTGCTGCTTAGTACTTTGCCACAGTTCCTTATTTTGAGATCTTGTCTAGCCAGCGGATCATAATAATCTTCCTGAGGCCTTTCTAGGGCATTAGCTAAGGCAATGTCGGGCAATAGAGTTGAAGTTACAGAGCCATTAAAGCTCTTCTTGCCTAAACTTTGCTTTCAAAATAGTCCTCAGATTACCAAGATCCTTGCCACGTGGAATTATTCATATCAGATTTGTTCGCATGCAGATATCATTTACCAAATTTAATAACAATTTACATTATTTGTGTTTGATATATGCCCCAAGTTCTTTTGTATATCAAACATCTTTAAATACTTGTTGTGTCACCGGTCGTTGACTTGTTGCCCCAAACTGCTGGTAGACAGCTAAACTGTTGTTGGCGTATTATTATATCTTAACAAATAAAACTGGAAATAACTTGAAAAATTTCATTGTGACCAATACTAAATATAACTTTATAATGTAGACAAAGTCAAGTTGTGATAAATACAGTGGCGTAGCTAGCAATGTGCGGGTGGTGCGGGCCGCACGGGGCATCAAATACCCTAGCTACGCCACTGGATAAATAAAATAAATGAAGTAGAATTTAGTAATAATATTTTTAAAAAAAATACTACAATAACACAACCTTTCAGTCTCACGTTCTGGAGTCGTCTGTCCTACGACCAAGTGATGACAAAACCACCTATGTTGCATCATTCACAACTAATTGCTAACCAGTTACCACCGTCGTTATTGAGACACACACGCGCCATTACAACTTGAAATCAAAGTCGTTGTCCCCCGCGAGTTAATTAACGTTTTCTTTATATCTTCTGCGCCTGTCTTCTACAATGGATTGTTTTTAGGCCCTTAAATGTGTGTCCTGTGGCTATCATATCTCTCCGTTTTTTTTTTCAGAGCCCATCTGCTTCCAGCTTTGTCTGCATGGTCATGTGAGACCCTTCCGTTCAGCCCTAATATTTGAAATCGACGACATTTCATTTATGAATTATTTACAACTAGTCGGCCTAGCATACGCCGCTATTTTGCAGGGCAGGCCTTAGGTACTGCAACATATGCGACCGCAGTGGGTCCCGCACTTTCTTTGGACCCGTGCTAATTTTTGTGTATAAATTATTAAATTAAACCATTTTATAACAAATGACAGATTTCCCGCGGCCTCTTGATTTACCAGGAGCTCCTGGAAATCTCCTGAAATTGCAAAATATAGGCCTACGAAAAAGTCCTGGAAATCTCCGGAAATTATTAAAAGTGTTTGTAAAGTAAAAGTAAAGTAAAAAAAATATCCGGAAATATATAGATAAAAATTGAAAATGGAAGTGAGATTAAAAGGGGGAAGCTAGAAGGATATGAACAGGAAGCTAGTGAAATTATTATTTTAACGTAATTTGTGATATTAATTAAAGTAATTCTAAAGTAAAACCTGAGAGTAGACTCTTTCTGTGTATTGTCGTTCTAGTTTCAAGAGTCTTACAACACAATACTCTTCAAAATAATAAGACACTCTCAGGTTATAATCTGTAAATACTTACTTAATATTATGACAAATTACGTATAGACATAATAATTTCATCTCTCTTGCTGTTCATGTCTTCCGGCTTCCACATTTTTAACCTTCCATTCACTACACAAATTCACACCATTTTCCATTCATGCCATACTGCTCTATGGGATAACTCTATATTTGCAGAAATATGAATGAGTGATCTTTGTTGCTTGCTTGCTCTATTGAACTTTTGAGCTTTGGGAAGATGGGAATTCTATTTATAGATACATACTTGCATCTGCTCAATTCGATCTCACCTTTCTTCACAGAACAGCCGCTTTTTATGTGGCCAGCCTGGTGGTTTTCCTGGCTTCCGTTTACCAACTGTCCACCAAGTGTACCCTTGAAGTGACCAATGACAGCACAATCTGCTGCTGGGAGAACGAGGTAGGAGAGAACCTGTTTCAGATCATCATCTTGGATCTTGTTCTTGGGATTGTCGTGGGGCTGGTCATCACTGGGGGTCAAGCTTTTCTCTACTTTACAGGAATCTTGAGAAAGGTCAGTACATTTTCTAGACCAGTGATTCTCAAACTTTTCCCTTTTCGGAACACTTAACACATTCTGAGTATTAAGCGGAGCATTTAACACAGTCTGAGTATTGAGTGGGAAGCGTGGTCGAGAGGCTAAGTGAGGCTTGAGCTTGGCTTGGCTTGGCTACCTAGAAGGGGGCTCGAGGTTCGACACCCAACTCGGGCAGAGTTGTGTTTACTGAGCGTCTAAAGGCAGCACGGAAAACCAACTCCCAGATACCCCCCTCCCCCCCACTGGTCCACAAATGAGATTGGACCAAAGCGCTCTGAGCATGATATAACCAAGAAAGTAGCGCTATATAAAAGCTTTAATAATAATAATAATAATAATAATATTTAGCAGAACACTTTGTTTAATTAATTCACGTGGTGGCCTACTCGTTAATTATTACAGTAGTGCGTAGACGCCCTAATGAGGCTTCGAGGAACACTAGTGTTTCGCCGGAACACGATTTGGGAAAAACTGGTCCAGAGGAGTCCGGGCATGTTTCAGAGAATGTGAACAGGCTTTATAGAAGTGTCTCTTATGTTTCAGAGAATGTGAACAGTGGGAAGCGTGGTCGAGAGGCCAAGTGCGGCTTGATCTTGGCTTGCTTGGCTACCTAGAAGGGGGCCCGAGGTTCGACACCCAACTCGGGCAGAGTTGTGTTTACTGAGCGTCTAAAGGCAGCACGGAAAACCAACTCCTAGATACCCCCCTCCCCCCCACTGGTCCACAAATGAGATTGGACCAAAGCGCTCTGAGCATGCTATAAGCATGAAAGTAGCGCTATATAAAAGCTATAATAATAACAGGCCTTATAGAAGTGTCTCTTATACAAGAGAGGACAAATTTAGAGGGTACAAAATGTTTCCAATTTTTACCTTCTTTTTTTTTGTGTTCTTCCTTGTTTTGTTTTTTTGTTTTTTTTTGTGTGTGTGGGGGGGAGGAGGCTCAGGGCTAAAGCGCTTAAATTCTAAACTGGCGGACCTAGAGTTCGAATCCAATGAAGCTTAGATTTTCAATACTGAGATTTTTAGGACTACCTGAGTCCACCCAACTCTTCTGGGTACATGACATTAGTTGGGGAAAGTAAGAAAGGTTTGTCGTTGTGCTGGCCACATGAAACCCTTGTAACTGACAGCCACAAAAAAACAACAGATGGCCTTTACATTATCTTCACTATAGATATACATCGCAAGGTCTAAACGATTGTCTTCTTTCACGGTCTCGTAATCTCTGTTTTGTTTATCTATTTTTCTATTTCTTTTCTTTCTATCTCTTTCTATACCCTGTCTCTAGCACTCTGTATCTAAAGCTTTAGTGACTTCTAATTTGGCTTTTTATCTTTACAGTTTGGCAGACCAGATTTCAATCTGGCAAATCTAATCCTGGATTTGGTTTACGGGCAGGCACTTATCTGGCTCGGCTTGTTCGCCGCGCCTTTCTTGGCGTTCATTGGTTTGATTAAATTAACCATCATCTTCTACTTCAACTACGGCCTGGTCTGGTTCGTCTGCGAGCCGAACAACGTCTTTAGAGCATCAAGGTCAGGGACATTCTACATGTTTATTCTGCTGACCACCCATTTCGTCTGCTTGTTTCCCATGACCTACGCTATCATCAAGTAAGTTAATGAGATGCAAATAACCTATGCATATTTTTTTAAAATAATTACGTAGAGATCTTAAGAGTATCTGGATGGTCTATGCAAGTAGCTAAATATATTAACCTTTACCTATCGCTTAGCCTGTTGGACCGTTGGGGCATCAAGCAAGACTTGTCGACCGTCTTTCTCCATTCCTCACTCTCGTTTGCCTTGTTTAACACGTAAAATCAATGGTATGCCCGTCCATTCTTTTATGTTGTCCTCCCATCGCTCTCTCTGTCTGCCTCTTCTTTATTCCCGGTACGGTTCCCGGAAGAAAGGTTTTTGCGAGCCCCGTAGATCTTGTAATGTGGGCATAGATTTTAAGCTTTTGTTTTTTTTACAATAGTTAGCAGGTCATCATGGGGTCCGATCGCTGCAGTGACCCTGTCTCTAACTTATGATAATTTGGAAAGACAAGGGCTTAGCCCTCGGCACCGAAATCAGACTGATGCGCTTCCTGGTCATGGCCACATTTTTTTATGCTTGCGAGTCTTGGACTTTGAATGTAGAGCTAGAGAGGAGGATCCTAGCAATGGAATTTAGATGTTACAGAAGGATCCTATGCATCACATTAAAGACCGCATCACAAACCAAGAGATTAGCTAGATATCTAGACCTATGCAATTTTAAAGTACATACAAAGTACATAATCTATAAAAAAAAAAAAAGTAAAGTTCCCTTTCAGACCTTTTGGTTTTTAGGGCAGATGATGTAA
The DNA here is from genome assembly GCA_021533235.1 of Biomphalaria straminea. Taxonomy (NCBI): domain Eukaryota; kingdom Metazoa; phylum Mollusca; class Gastropoda; family Planorbidae; genus Biomphalaria; species Biomphalaria straminea. Next base: position 12,597 of record JADKLZ010023788.1, on the reverse strand, counting down.
AGATCATCTGTTTATGTATCCTACGTATAACGAGGGTGTCTTATGGTCAGCACATCGACCAACCGATTTTACTTTGCCCCAACTAATTTCAGGTAGCCATTAGAGCTGGGTGGACTCAGGTGCGCCTTGAAGATCCTGATATTAAAAATCCCAGTCTTCACGAAGTTTGGGCGCTATTTTTAAGCGAACTACCAAATTTCCCCCCCCCCCTTTTTTTTTTTTTTTTTTCGCGCGTATAACCCGCGGGTATACGGAATTTACTCAGGAACATAACAAAACGGAATTTACGGACATACCTGTGGGTATTTATACCCACCTATGGTTTGCTGTGTTGGAGCGACATCTGGGGCACGATTGCGTCTCGAGGGAAAAACATCTACTGAGCAACAACTTTAAATTCCGGTAGTTAACGATCAGTCACGTTTCAGGCATGCGGGGTGCGTGTTGTTTTCACTTATTGTGCAATTAACGCGGGGCAATTCGCGAATGCGGGTAATAAATGTGATAAAAAACAGTAGTGTATTTAAAATTTTCTTGTCATAGACTGAAGCCATCAGATGCATGCGGCCCGTTCAGAGCAAGGCACAGAGTGTATGAAGTGTTGACCCATGAGATAGGCGTCTCCCCAGACTGGATCTATGACATCATTCAGTTCTGCAGCACACCAGCAGTCATCATTCCACTGATTATTGTGTTAATGTAAGTAGTCTCCCTTTGATCTATTTTTAGACCAATATTTTATTTATGCGATTTTTTTTTAAACTAATTAATTTGCACCAGTATTTAGCATTGTTAAAGACCACATATGCAAACCAATAATATATATTTTTATATAGCATTATTACAATAAATGATGTATAATTAGAATATCCATTTGGTTATAAAGTCAATACATGTATCTTTTTTGTATGATCCTTATTGTTGGGTGGTACATCTAAAAATGTTTTTTATATTTATAATAAAACTGGTATATATGAATTTAAATGTAATCTGGTTTAACTTAGTTATCAGTATACTAAAAAAAATCATCCAAATTATATTTTAATTTAAATGTTCTAATAACAGGCCTTTAAATCTACACTAAGAAGACGATGTGCCAAATTTCCCTGAACATTATTAATTTATTCAACTCTTGAATCAGTAATGCCTTACACTTGAAAATGCCCCTAACATGATAATCCTTTCAAGAACGCCCTTTCAAAACCAATGTTGGCTCTAGATCTACGTCTGGTACTCAAGCCAAAGTTACATTTATTTATATTTTACTTTGAAAAATTATAACGGTCAAACTAGAGTTCTCCTCGTGTGGCCAGCGAGTTTTTCTTTCCTTAGCGGTATACATCAACTGCTAAATTTCTAGAAAATTCGTTAGAGACGTTTTGTTTTTAGATTAGCTTCCATGCAGTTTCTTGAAAGTTCCAAGAAGTTTTAACTTGAATAGAGGTACTGTAAAAAAAAAAAAAAAATTAATAAGGATGTGAAAACGAAATCTCGAAGACTTGGTTTGATTCCACAGATTGGTGACCCTCTATTATAAAGTGAAATACTCAACTCTGCACGCAGAGACCAAAGAACTTCGACACCATCTTGAATTTGTGAGTTGATTCACTTGATTCTTTTAGTCTAGGCCTATGCTACTGGTTTTAGACCGAGGTAATGCACTCTCCTAATTTCACAGGAACTATATTTGGCTTCCTGATATGCAAGAAAAGGGGACGTGGGTCTAGCATGCGTAGGCCTACTTAAAAAAACATAGTTTATTTTATATTTTTTTAAATTTTCATTGTTGTTGCTTATTAAAACTATGCGTTTAGTTGAACCCAGACTGAAATTTGGGTTACGAATACTGTTGTAAATTGAAACAACTCACTGAAGAGAGAAGGGCCGGATTTAGACTTGATAATGCCGTAGTTTAGTTTAGAGCTGCGGCTCTAATTTAGAATACATTCAAGAACTGTGTAAGCAGCTTAAAGAGACAAATGAAGAAGAAATGCAGTTTTCTGGATTATGGGTGATTTCAACCTACCTGATATAAATTGGAAAACACTAACAATAGAAAAACACCAAAACCTTAAGGACATAAATGAGCTTTTCATAGATACCTTACAGAACCTAGGGTTAGATCAAATCATTAAAAATCCAACTAAATTAAACAACACATTAGATCTCTTCTTCACCAACAGACCTGGATTAGTAGTTAATTATGATATTATCCCTGGACTATCAGACCAGGAGATCATAAAAATAAGCAGTCAGATAAAAGCATTATTTTCTTTGTCCTGATGCTTGACATCATTTCTGGGATACCATTTTATTAATGTCAGGTTGAAGTTTGTTTGCTACTGACGCTTTAATCACAGATGACAAATTTTGATCAGATAATCTCGAACGGTGATATGTTTTTGTAGCTTTCATTATGGAAAAGGACTGCTCATAGAGACCAGTGCATGCAAACATAGTCAGAATTCTTTCTGTAAATTTCCGCAATTTAACATACCATTCAGGGTAAATAACTACAATTTTGGCACAGCCATTTCATTATAATACGATTTTAACTAAGAATCTGACTGCTATTCTATCAGATCTAATTGCACATTTTCAGCAGCAATTTCAGAATCAAATGAGAATGGAGATACAAAACACGAAAATTCTCTCTCTTATGTAACGAAGTCGCGAAAACGGTAATTGAAAGCATCTACTAACGATTCTAGATTCTATATGTAAGACATTCACCAAATGTTGCAGCCGTATTTAATATTTTAAGTTCCTGACACGTTGGGAAAACACGATTTTCACTTTATATACCTCCTCCTTCGTGTACGAAGATGAGCACATTTCTCATTTCCCATGGACTCGAAGATGGCTGTAAAGTCCAATCCTCGCTTTGAAAAGACGGCCGCATATGTGGCATGGGTGGCAACTGACAAAACTCACTTTATATTTGGTTTATCCACAGTCCTAATTTTACTTGAAAGCATTTCACTTGATTAAACGCAGTTGTGACAATTTTGTCTTTACTTTGAAGTTTCAAATTCAAGTCTTGCATGTGACCATTGATGTCAACTACAAATGCCAAATCCTGAACACATTCGTCAGTTTGGAAATGTTCAACTGGTTCACATTTCATTGTCAGAAAAAGTACAATTTCCTCATGCAGTGCAAACAATCTCTTTAATATTAAATGTCATGAGAGCCAGCGGACTTCTGTGTAGTAGGAAACACAATCAAATTCATGTCCAATGTCATCAAGAAATATTGTAATTTGGCGAGTATTAAAACCACGGGCACGAATAAAATTGAGAAGCGACTAAAACCGGTCTTATGACATGTTGAAACTGTAATTGCTGTGCGCAGAATGTTTCTTCTTAAATGATGCACTGAAAATGAGCAGATTTAAAAGTATTTATGCAAATAACTTTGCATCAAAACCATTTAATTTCATGGCTGTTGTGCCATACGTAGTTAAAGATAATAGATAGTTTTACCAAAAAATCAATTGTACTGCATTATCATTTTCTGTCATTTCTCAAAAACACCCTTGCTTGTTGTGGTGGTATGCATAGAACAGAGCTCAAGTAGTTCCTCGTGTATGTCACAATTCCTGACACAGGTCCTTATGTGCTACACCCTTTGCATCAGTTGACTCATAGAGAGCCAATGAAAATAATTTAAAATCAGCTATTTTGTTAATGAACTGTACACGCAACCTGACTGACATGTCATTTATTTTATCTTTCACAGTATCGCTAGTTAACGCTATTTCTTTGAATGCTTTAACCTTTTTGGACAAATTACTTCGGCTTTAACGACACACACCTTCATAAAATCATATTTATTAAATGATTTGCAATGGCTTACGATGAAGTTTGACAAAAAGTAGCTTGCTTTCACTGCAGACTCACCCTCGTTGTTAAGTTTAACAAAGACTAATTCAATTAGCTTGTCATCTCTTGTTTTCCAGCGTAATAGTTTAGCATTATTTTTATAATTTTTTTTTAAGTGGCCAGAGGGGCCACATGCAAGGTGGTCGCGGGCCGCATGCGGCCCCCGAACACCCAATTTGACATGCCTGCTCTAAAGAGTCTAATGAAACATTACATTTTTTAATTTAAAAAAAAGTTCATAAAATAATGTCGTACAATACTATAGCCTCTGGTTGACATTAAACTTTTCTGTGGAAGAAGTTTTATTTATTTGTTTACTTTTGATTCAAGGTATTAGAGAGTTCTTATTTTGTTTTTAAATATTTAAATTAGAAATATATTGTCCATTGTGAATTAAATGTGTTTTTTTCTTAATAGGAAAGGAAAGAAGGAAAAAGAAATGTTTATGCAGCCGCAACAAGACTTGTTTCGAGTAAGTTAGAATGTTGACTAATCTCCTACGTACCAACTACCATATCCACCGCCAATTAATATTAAAAATATATAAAATTCTACCGATACAATCCCAATATCAAGAACTTTGTTCGTGTACATAGATCGTAGTAAGATGTGACTACGACAGAGGACAATAGATAGAGACAATAGACATAGGATGTTTGTTTCATAGACATCACATATTTTATAGGCTTATCTTGCATAGCTCCCTATTATTTTTACTTTAATATATGCTATCTACTTCTTTAGTGGAGGCGCGGTGGCTGAGCGGTAAGCGCTTGACTTCTGAACCGGGGGTCCCGGGTTCGAATCCTGGTGAAGACTGGGATTTTTTTTTCGGGATCCTTGGGCGCCTCTACGTCCACCCAGCTCTTATGGGTACCTGACATTAGTTGGGGAAAAGTAAAGGCGGTTGGTCGTTGTGCTGCCCACATGACACCCTCCTTAACTGTAGGCCACAGAATCAGATGACCTTTACATCATCTGCCCTATAGACCGCTTTTTTTCCTGTCATGAGTAGGTTGACCACGTTTCACTTCCGTATAGTTGGAATATATTCTACCTTTAATGGGTATTCAGTACCTAGTACCTTTTTGAATATTTAGTCTACTATTACAAGTATTCAGTACAAAGTACCTATTTTAGTATATAATGTACGTATTACAGGTATTCAGGGCCTAGTACTTATATGAGTATCTTGCTTATCTATTACAGGTAGATCAGTACCTAAAGATCTCAACGAGCTTGGTTTATCCAGACGACCAATCACATCCCATTATAATCATGAGCACGTCACTGAAGTAAATATTCAGGGAAATCCATATGTGCAATACCAACAGCAACTAGACGGTCATGACCTTCCAGCGAAAGATGGTCAAGTCTCAAACAAAGGACATCCCCGCAATGTCCAAAGCGATTCGCCTAGTGGTCAACGCCAGCCACCCAAAGCTCAAGCTCCTTCGCCTATTGGTCAAGATATTGAACCCAATCAAGGAAATGGACACCCTGGTAAAGGACATCCTCAAAATAGCCTTCATTCGTTCACTGGCCAAATTACTCAACCTCAGGTTCAAGGTCATGTACACAGCGGTCAAAGTGCCCCATTAAACTCCAATGCACCACTACAAACCCAAAAAGCACAGCCTCAAGAATCTAGCAGACTTCCGGCGAAAGATGGTCAAGGCCCAAACAAAGGACATACCCGCAATGTCCAAAGCAATTCAAGCAGTGGTCAAAGCCAGTCACCCAAAGCTCAAGCTCCTTTGTCCATTGGTCAAGATATTGACCCCAATCAAGGATATGGACACAGAGGTCAAGGACACCCTCAAAATAGCCTTCATTCGTCCGATGGCCAAATTACTCATCCCCAGGCTCAAGGTCATGTAAACAGCGGTCAAGCCCCATCAATAGATCCTGGTTCGTCGTCAGTGGACACAGGTCTAATTATTCAACCATGGGTCATTTCTGCAGCTCCATCTCGTCCTTCTAACGTTAATTCAGCCCAGACGCAGAGCGCGAATCCACTTAGTGTGAACGCCAACGTTTCACCTAGGAAAAATGAAAGCAATCTAACGAGCAACAGTCAAACTCCACAAAGCGGCGCCCCACCACTACAAACCAAAAAAGAACAGCCTCAAGAATCTAGCAGCCTTCCGGCCCAGTCAAGCAGCAATCCAAGCAAGCCATCAAGCAGCCAACCAGCTCAACCACATCCCAAAGCTAGGGCACCTCAACCACCGGGAAGTAATTTTAGTCCCTCATCGGCAATCAGCGATTCAGTTAATTCATCTAGCAAGAGCCTTGCTCTTCCAACCATTAGCAAAACGACTGACTTTCCCAATAGTGAAGTCTCCCTTCCACCTAGCAACATCCCAACTGCAACATCGAGCAATATAGTCGCTCATTCGCTAACTAGCTCTTTGTCTCCAGTGTATAGTCAGATCATAAAGTCATCAGCAAACGATAATCCTACAGGATCTTCTAACACTGAGAATACAACTCCAGCAATCAGCAATCTAGCCTCATCTTCAATGACTAATCTCTCATCACCAGCAGTCATCAGTTCCCCACGGTTCTCTGTTATTAACCTTGTCAATCCCCCAAACAGAAACCAAGAACCACCTTCGGACACTAAACTTGTATCGCCTCCTAGCAGTTATCCAGAAACACCTTTGAACACTAAGATTGATTCGACAGCTAGCAAAAATCAAGAACCATCTTCGAACACTGAATTCGTTTCGCCAACAAGGAGAAATCCAAAACCATCTTCGGACACTAACTATGATGAGCCTACACACTACAGCGATCAATTTGACGAGTCTGTACATTCAAGTGATCATCTTTATAATGTTAATATGCCTGCAGATAAAAGCGATTCTAACTCTTCTTCAAGCAGTGGTTCTCAAACTATGGCATTCCAGCAAATGTCTAGCATACTTCCAGATGATGACTATACGGAAGTGGGTCCAAGAGACGTCGACAATCATCAAAACCAACCTACTTTACATCTTTCTTATGATGACAGCAGCCTATCTTTCCCACCAGATTTTGATGAACGCTCGGATTATGAGTCATATGATAATGCACCTGTGACCTCTACGTTTGAACCGGAACCTGAAGATGGTGACACTCTTGAGATGCACATTCTAAATCAGGGGGACATTCATGTAGGCAAACCTTATTCTGAGTTTAGCTGGAATTATTCAGATTGAAATAATAATAACTAATACTAATATGACTAATAACAGGTGAATGTGCCTTATTTCAGTGGTTTTCAAACTATCGTCTACAGTCTATTTACCTCCAGATACCAGGATGTCAGGGAAAAATATTTTAGAACCATTGACTAACAAACATTGTTCGATAGTGTCGACCCTGGGAAGGTACTGGGATTTATCCGGGAGGTGGGGTTGTCTGCGAGGATCTAATTTGTGAGTTTGTGGACATGTACTATTTACACCAGATTTTTATCAAATTATTAAATTTTTACTACTTTTACTATTTTAACTATGAACAGACCTTGATTTTAATTATTTAATTGTATAGGATTTGGCCCTTGTTTTGTAAAGGGAGAGTAGTCCTTAAGGGACTGCGGGCACGACATGGCCTAAATTGTGCCGAACTATTTGCCTCATAGCTTTTTGTCTTGCTTGGTGCCCCAACGGTCCACCAGACTAAGGGATAGGTAACAGGTACAGGTCCTTGGTGCTGTTCTGATGGTATGCTTCTTCTGCTTCTTTTGCCAGCGCTTCAATGTAGCGCCTCTTGTCTGTTCTGATGCTACGCTTGACATTTCTATCTATTTCAGCATATTCTTTTTGTGCCTTTCCTTTTGTTGCCCTTGTTTTACTGTTGTTCACATCTGCTTTCTTCTCTCTTCTTTCCTTGATCTGCTGAAGAGTTTCTGATGAAATCCACTCCTTGTAAGTGTGTAACTTGGGACCAAGGATTTCTAGGCATGTGGAGGTTACTGTTTCTTTAACTTTCTGCCACGTCTGTTCTACTGTCTCTTCTTCTAGCAGCTCTTCTAGGATCTGGAATTTGAACTCTTCCTGTTTTATGCAGTCTTTCAGCGCAACAGTATTGTAGTGTTGGCGTTGGCTGGGCCCACTTGCCCAAGTCTTTTTCAGCTTCAGTTTCACTAGAGCCCACAGAAGATGATGATCTGAAGAAACATCTGCTCCTCGTCTTACACGTACATCTTGAAGAGATCGACGGAACTTCTTCACAATACAGACATGGTCTATTTGGTTCTCTGTTACTAGGTCTGGGGATATCCATGTGGCTTTGTGTATTCGTTTGTGTGGGAAGACAGTTCCTCCAATCACTAAGTTGCTTGTGGCACACATGTCCGCAAATCTCTCTCCATTTTCATTCATCTCGCCTAATCCATGTTTTCCCATGATCTCTTCATATCCTTTGTTGTTATTGCCTACCTTAGCATTGAAATCTCCTATTATGACGAGGATATTCCTTTTTGGTTTGTCCTGTAGGATGGTAGTCAGCCTATAGTAAAAATTGTCCTTCGCCTTCTCTTCACTGTCGTTTGTAGGGCGTAGCATTGGACAATGTCTAAGTTAATTCTTTCCTGCACTGTGTGGAATGAGGCTGTTATTATCCGTGGTCCATGCGCTTCCCATCCTATAAGTTCTCTGAGCCTGCTTAGACAGCATCAGGGCTACTCCATGGGTGTGTGTAGCCTCCTGCTCATGTCCTTAGTATAAAAGTAGCTCACCTGAAGCCAGTCTTTTCTGCCCGGAGCCGGTCCATCTTGACTCACTGATTCCTAGGATGGTGAGGTTGTACCTTTTCATCTCAGCTGCCACTTGTGCTGTCTTCCCAGACTCGTACATTGTCCGGACATTCCATGTACCGATGGTGGTGGTGGTCCTGGTAGAGATGATGGTCTTCGGCCTGTCAGCTTCCAAAAGACTCTGGCTTTCACTGGCATGCGTCATAAATCTTCCAGCTGGAGGTCCATCCTCTCCCAGGTCCGTGACTTCTGTTGATTTGCTGTTTGGTGTTTCTGTACCTAGTGTTTTTTTTTCTACAGGGTAGGGTAGCTAGCCCTACGCCCAACCCTTCTCCTTTTTCTGGGCTTGGGACCGGCATATGACGAAGTTCGGGTCAGAGAGACCAGTAAAGGACAAAAATGGTAACGCGATAACAGACGAAGAAGGACAAAAGAAGAGATGGATTGAACATTTCCAGGAGTTGCTAAACAGACCTTCACCTGTAAACCCACCAGAAATACCGCCAGCTACAAGAGACTTACCTATCAAGTGCAGTGCACCCACCAAGGAAGAAATTCGCAGAGCAATCAAACAATCGAAGAATAGCAAATCTGCAGGGCCTGACAGCATCCCAGTTGAAGCACTAAAGGCAGACATTGAAACAAGTGTGAAGTTACTCTACCCTCTCTTCTGCAAGATATGGGAAAATGAAGAAGTGCCACCAGAATGGAAGGAGGGCTACCTCATCAAACTCCCAAAGAAAGGCGATCTTAGTTCCTGCTCCAACTATCGAGGGATAACGCTTCTGTCCGTTCCAGGGAAAGTGTTTAATCGCATCCTGTTGAACCGAATAAAAGATGCTGTAGACCCACATCTTCGTGACCAACAAGCCGGCTTACGAAAGGAGAGATCATGCACAGATCAGATAGCAACACTGCGCATAATTTTGGAACAGTCTATGGAATAGATCTTCCCTCTCTATGTCAGTTTTATAGATTATGAAAAGGCATTTGACAGTGTGGAAAGACAGACCCTCTGGAGACTGTTAAAACACTATGGAGTGCCTGAAAAAATTACTAACATCATCAAGAAGTCATATGAAGGGATGACTTGCAGAGTAGTGCATGGCAGACAACTGACATAGGCATTTGAAATCCAAACAGGAGTGAAACAAGGCTGTTTACTCTCTCCCTTCTTATTTCTACTAGCCAAAGACTGGATCATGAAGACAGCAACAGACCAGAAGCGAAACGGTATACAGTGGACACTGTGGAAACAGTTAGATGATCTCGACTTTGCAGATGACTTAGCTCTTCTTTCTCACACACAGCAGCAGATGCAGGAAAAGATAAATATTGTTGCAGACAATTCCGCTAGAACGGGTCTTACCATAAACAGAGGAAAGAGCAAGGTGTTCAAAATAAAAGCATCAAACACTACACCCATTATAGTCCAAGGTGAGGCGCTGGAAGAGGTGGAAAGCTTCACCTTTCTAGGCAGCATTATAGATCACCATGGCGGAACAGATGCAAATGTTAAAACCCGCATTGGTAAAGCTCGAGCAGCCTTCCATCAGCTGAAGAACACCTGGAGATCTAGGGAATTAAGCACCACCACCAAGATAAGGCTATTTAACACCATTGTTAAGTCGATACTACTTTATGGAGCAGAGACCTGGAGAACCACCGTCACCACTATCAAAAAAATCCAGGTATTCATCAACACCTGCCTGAGGAAGATTCTTATGATCCGCTGGCCAGACAAGATCTCGAATGAGGAACTGTGGCAAAGAACAAAACAGCAGCCCATTGAAATAGATATACTTCAGAGACGCTGGAGATGGATAGGTCACACCCTGCGCAAGCCGGCATCCAACATAACAAGGCAAGCCCTAACCTGGAACCCCCAAGGAAAGAGGAATAGAGGACGGCCCAGGAACACATGGCGCCGCGATCTGGAAACAGAAGCCAAGCAGATGGGCAAAACATGGGGACAGTTGGAGAGACTCGCCCAGAACCGAGATGCCTGGAGAAAGCTGGTTGGTGGCCTATGCCCCAGTAGGGACCACAGGCTGAGATGAGATGAGATGATTTGCCTCATAGACTTTATAATAAGCATTGGGCTTATATTGAAGTTGGAGCCCAGCAGTGACGTACATATTTTGCCACAATCGACGCCGACGAAGTTATTGTTTAACTATGTACGTTCTCTTTGTAAGATTTCTTCCGCTGTTTCTTTTCGAACTATACTCTACCAGTTGTTATCTTGAGTGCTTGTTATGATACATTTAAAAAATTGAATAAGTTATTTACATTCTTGACAACTACATTGTAGATATGAATTTTGTATTTTATCTTTATACTAGTCGACCGGCGGCATAGCATACGCCGCTATTTTGCAGGCCTTAGGCACTGCAACATATGCGACCACAGTGGGTCCCGCACTTTCTTTGGACCCGTGCTAAATTTAAGGTGTATAAATTATTAAATTGAACCATTTAATAACATATAACAGATTTCCCGCGGCCTCTTGATTTACCAGGAGCCCCTTGGAAATCTCCTGAAATGTTATTAAATGCTATGCCGCCGGTCGAAAAAGTCCTGGAAATTTTTTCCGGACATTATTAAAATCTTTTTAAAGTAAAAAAAAATATGCTATGCTATTTTGTGAATGAAAATAGTGCGGATTTGGATATATTATTTCACATTTACACCATGCTGCGCCATGGGATCTTCCCATTTACTTATTATAAGTAATGCGTATGCGTGAATTCATGAATAACAAATTCTGTGAATGGAGCTAAGGATAGCTAATTGACCTTAATTTACGCGATACTAAGAATAGAGTTGCACTCATGTAACAATGCTTTAGAAAAACCAATTTGAATGTTAATTTGATTAAAATATGAAATGAATGGACTATAATTAGTATGTTCATGTGCTAAATCATAAAACTATATTTGCGAAGAGAAAATCTATAATCTTCTTAGAGTTGAATTCGAGTTTTAGATCTAGATCTAGGAATGGAGAGATGAGTTACCTTTCGTAATCATGTCTAATGAACGAATGTGAGTAATTAAAGTACTTTCTAAAGTGAAACCTGAGAGTATACTCTGTGTATTGTTGTTCTAGTTTCAATAGTCTTACGACAAAATAATCTGGAAATACTTTTAATATTATGACAAAAATTGAGAAGAAGAGAATTATATAAACACCACTTTCATTCACAAAATAGTGCGGATTGGGATGCACCAATTTCCATTCACACCGCGTGCTGCGCCATGGGATCTTCCCTATTAACTTGTTGCTTGTTGTTGTTGTTTGAACTGTTGAACTCGTCTTTTGAGAAATATATATATAGATAATTTGCTTCTTCACCTGTTATATAGGTATACATTATATCTATAGTCGCTAGTAATGTGATACTTGGCCAAAGTGTACAATGAAGATTAGTGCGCTGAGTTACGTAAAGATGTTTAAATTATATGTCAATAAAACTATAACTACAAATCGCATAGGTATATGTGCGAGATAATATAGTTAGTAGACAGATCAATAATAGAATTGTATTTGTTATATTATTAAATTTTGTTAATTATCTTTCATGGTATTAAAATATTTTCAAATGGTGATGATGTCTTTAAATATTCTCTTACAACAAGCATTGGGCTCGAGTCTAAGTGATGTTTTTATTCTTGAAATTTTAGGATGACCATATATCTAATGAGTACATTCAAGGGGACAGGTCGTTGGAGAGGTCTTAATTCCAAAACCCTGTTCCGCGAGGTTTTGTTTCACGAACTAGTGGGGGGTGTATGTCATTAACAAGTTGGACTAAAAGAGAAGTTCCTTTTCATACGTTTCTCTCTACAGGGCAGATGATGCAACGTCACAGCTTGTGGGTAGTTTATTATAGCTTTTGTATAGCGCTACTTTCATGCTTATAGCATGCTCAGAGCGCTTTGGTCCAATCTCATTTGTGGACCA
>JADKLZ010023755.1:0-11226 GCA_021533235.1 Biomphalaria straminea | reverse complement strand
TAGCTCGAGCCCCAAACATTTGTAGCCAAGTTCAGAGCGTACTTAGCTCCTCGACCACGCTTCCCACAAATTTGCACATGGTAAAATTTAGATAATTATTTATAGTCGATAAGAATACAAGAAACAATAGAAATATCAACCAATAAGTTACATATTTTGCTATCTTTACTTTTGCCTATCCCTTAGTCTGTTGGACCGTTGGGGCACCAAACAAGATTCGTCGACCGACCTTCTCCATTCCTCTCTGTCCTTAGCCTTAGTTAGAACTTCATTCAATGGCATTTCCGTCTATTCTCTTATGTTGTTCTCCCATCGCTTTCTCTGTCTGCCTCTATTTAGTACTAATTAATTAGTTTTGGTTTATATAACAGAAAGGGAGCTAAACCCTGTATATTTCAGATGACCGGTGGTAATTATTATTTCCCCTTAGATAAGCTTTGGTTTAAAAAAAATGTTGTTTTTTTTTTCAATTACTTCTTACAGACTGTCCACAGTTCAGGTGGGGTCCGAACTGCACCAACGAGTGTTCACCGAACTGTGATGACGTCTGTAACCAGGCGACAGGGGAATGCAAAGCTTGCAAGAAAGGTTACACGAGCAAATCTCGCAAAGAACCATTTTGCCAGCTAGGTAAGAATAGAAGTTATAAACCTCCTTCGGACACGAAATTAGAATTTTGTTTCAAAAAATTATTTTGTGGGTGGGTTATGATGTAATGGACACCAGGAGTATGCAAATCGAAAAATTTGTCGATAGGACAACAATTAACCAAATTACATCATGTGTACAAACATACATACTGTTACTCATCAAAAGGGGGCTTAGTTAAACAAATAAGAAAAATCATTAAAGTATTTGGTATATTTATAGAAATATTAATTTGATTACTATGATATTAAATTATCGCTTCTATTTACAATAAAACAGGTGATGATGATCTTGCATTTTGAGCACCTCACTCTGCTCTGCCCACTACATCCTTATAGCTACATCTTTGGCCTGATTCTCAAGTTTATTTTTAAGTAAACTGATCATTTACAAGAGGCTATAGTAATAGCAATTTGTATGCCATTTTTTGCATAATATTGTAGGAAAAGACAAGTGTCGACTTAAATTTTAAAAGTCATGTATTATGTATTAGGTGTTTATCAACTTGTCAAAAGATTATAATCATTCTAGTTGTCATGACTAGTGTTAAAAGCACTGGCGGATCCAGGGGGGGGGGGGGGGGGGGGCCCCCCCCCCCCCCCCACTCGGCCGACCCCCCTTGGACGAATTTTAGTATAGAATTCACACAATTGGTATATGAATGTATTACTTATGTTTATAATATATACTAATTATTTTATATTTCTTTATATTTTTAGATTATTTCGCCCCCCCCATCTAGTATGTTGGCCGATATGGTGGGGTCGGGAGTGGGCGGTGGCATCAATTTCGCCCCCCCCCCCCACCTTTAGTGTTTGGGGGGGGGGGTCCAATTTCGGGTGGGGGCGGACGAAATTTAGTTTAGAATTCACGAATTGGTATACGAAATTATTACTTGCGTTAATAATATATACTCATTATTTATATTTCGCCCCCCACTTTTTAGTATGTTTGCCGATATGGTGGGGTCGGAAGGGGGCGATGAATATTTTTATAGATAGATATAATTAGAATATTTTTCAACATTATTCAAAAGGTCCTTTTTTAATAGGATGAATGGTGAGCTTTAGGACAGGAGAATGCGTTTCTTCGGTGGAGAATGCAAGAAAACGCTTTTGGCGTCGGGGCTTCGCCCCGAACACCATTGATAAATAATGAGTTGTAGATGTCAAGAGAATGCGTTACTGCAGTGAAGTATGCAAGAAAACCATTTTGGCGTCGGGGCTTCGCCCCAAAATCTACTGATAAATAATGAGCTGTACATGTCAGGAGAATGCGTTTCTGCAGTTAAAAATGCAAGAAAACGCTTCTAGCGTAGGGGCTTTGCCCAGAATCCCACTGGTGAAGCTTACAGCCCTCCCTCAGACTCCAGCTTGCCTCAACATGACTGTTTTGTGTGTTTTTTTTTTCACGAAGGTTAAAAAACACTGCTTTTTTATTCTCGTAAGTATATATATATGCTGTACACACGTTTATGCATAGAGTTAGGGTTTACTGGGCGTTAGGGTTAGGGTTAGGAAAAAAATCGCCCCCCCCCACTCCAAAGTTCTGGATCCGCTAGTGGTTAAAAGACTATAGTTGTCAATTATCATGACAAGTGTCAAAAGTCATGTTAATTGTTATATTATATTATTGTTATATTATAAGTGTAAGAAGCTGTGTCAATATTCAGTAGGTAAATATTGCACTCCTCAGTCATAAATACATCGTATTATGGTATATGTAATATTTTACAACTTTTATTACTGATTTAGAATAGGTCAGAATAATTTTGTTTAAATGATTATGTTCATCAACATTCATTTTAATAAAGTTCAAAATGTATCTTTTCGAAGGAAAAACAAGAAATAAATAAGTTTAACAAAATAGTTCTGTTTGAAAAAAAAAATAAATACATAAAAAAATAATATTAAACAGATAACAATTTTACTTATATACAGAATGTCCACCAATGACCTATGGACTAAACTGTGAAGGTTTGTGTATGGACAAATGTGGCGGAGAATGTCTAGAAAAGGTGGAAGGCACCTGCAAAGGTAAATGTGCACACATTGTCTTGAATCAGTGTTTCTCAAACTACGGACTTCGGGCCATTTCCAGCTATTTCTTACCTCGAAACCTTTTTTTCACAGAGATAACTAAACCTAAGCCCAATTCTGTTGGACTCGGCGATATTTTGTGGCCCGAAATTTGTATGGATCTCCAAAAGTGGGAAAATGTTATTCGCCATTTCTTATTATTACACCATTGATTGCTACCTAGTCATGCGGTTTCCGCACTTGACTGTAGTTCGAACTTATCTATGGTCCCGGGTTCAAACCCTGCCCGCTCCCATCCCCCGTCGCCCTGCGGGAGGTTTGGACTAGGAAGTAAACTAGCTTCAACTCTGAAGGAACATCCAAAACATGTAAAACATAAATATTAAACCATTTACAGGCAGCATAAGTTCACCTTTCCTTATCTCTATTTCATCTGGAACCATGGGGCGCCACACAAGATCTGCCAGCCGTCTTTCTCCCTTACTACCCTGTCCTTTGTCTTGGATTAAATTTCATTCACTGACAGGGCTGTCCATTCTTAGAAATCGCTTTTTTATGTCTTCCTCTTCTACTTATTCCCGATACTGTTCCCTGAAGGATTGTCTTTGCGAGCCCCGAGGACCATGTAATGTGGCCATAGAGTTTGGGCTTACGTTTTTGGCAGTGGTTAGCAGGTGATTGTGGGGTCGGATTGCTGTAATACAGACATTATACCTACATATGCTCAAATATGAAACAACATATTCAGACTCTTGTGAGTTTCAAGACTTTTTTTTTATTATGCTACTGAGTCCACCAAGCTATAAGGCGTAGATGCCATTAGAAAAAGAGAATTAAAAGCGGTCGGTCGTAGTGCTGGCCACACGATACCATTGATTAATTTAACATTAATCTGGCCCCATACATCACAGCGTCTGAAAAGGATACTTTTAGTTAACTTATGCACACTCAGACGAACACACATACAGTTGGTAATGTAACTACTCAAACACATATTCTACTTTCCAACTCTTTGCACAAAAACACCTAAGCACATATACAGTGGCGTAGCTAGGATGGGGTGAGGAGGAAGGAGAATTTGAAAATCCTCCCGGCCCCCACTTGAGGGGGCCCCCAAATGAGTGTTTTTTTTTACATTAAAAAAATAGTATTACCCAAAATGTAGGGGCCCCCAAAAAGGTCATTTCCCCCCTGGCCCCCAAGGGATGGAAAATTTCGAGCTACGCCCCTGCACATATACGCACTACTGAGAAAATATGAACGCTAATACTCATAAATATGAAAGCTTGTATTTGAGTGCAAAGATACAGGAGAAGAGCAAAGTTTTTAAAAGAATTTGAAGACCCTGCGGCAGCCTATTTTTTTCCCCTTCTGACGTAGACAAAGCCAATATATACTGACTGGAGAAGTTCAATTGAGGTTAACTTTGTCTCTACACAATTTATTTTTGTACCGCTCAATATATCTAAGGCCAGCGGCGCACTCCATGTTGGGAAACAGATATACTGGAGCCAGAAATTATAATATGAAGAATAACTTTAGTTAACAAAAAAAAAAACAATTTACAGATATGAACTTATTACTTATAAATATGTGTTCGAGTCCGAAGATAAAGGAACAAAGCATATTTTTTAAAAGATTTGAAGCGGTGACCAATTTTTTTTCCATATTATTATAATTATTATTATAGCTTTTATATAGCACTACTTCTATGCTTATAGAATGCTCAGAGCGCTTTGGTCCAATCTCATTTGTGGACCCGTGAGGGTGGGAGGTATCTGGGAGAAGGTTTCCGTGCTGCCTTTGGGCGCTCAGTAAACACAACTCTGCCCGAGTCGGGTGTCGAACCTCGAGCCCCCTTCTAGGTAGCCAAGCCAAGTTCAAGCGCCTCTCAGCCTCTCGACCACTCTTCCTACATAACGACGTAGACAAGGCCAATATATACTGATTGTGGAAATTGAGGTTAATTTTGAACCATTTTGGTTTTGTACCACTCTATTTCCCTCTCCCGTTCTTTCAGTCTCTCTCCTCCCCCCCACCCCATTTCTTTTGTGCTCTCTTTAATTTTATTTTTACTTAGTGCATTTAATTTATAAACATATACATCTCTGTTTCAGGCTCGAGAATAATTTTAAAGATTTTAGGCGGGGTGGCCATCGGCTTGATCTGCTTGGCCTTGCTCTACTACTTCAGGTATGTAAATACAGCGTTTGAATGGGTTAAGTCGAGACATGTCTCCACTATGGTTAGAGCAGCGGTTCTCAAACGTTTAAGCTCGGCGACCCCTTTTACAAAACCCCGACTCTTCCGCGACCCCCTCCCTCACCCACACACAAACAGAGCAATAGAAGAATAGACAAAAAGAATGCATAATTTCTATGGTCTTAGGCGATCCCTGGCAAAACGTCAATCGACCCCCTAAGGGGGTCGCGACCCACAGGCTGAGAATCCCTATGTCAGAGACTTGTAACAACAAGGGGTATCTCTGTTAAGTGCGTAATTGACATCAGCGATGCTCAGCCTAGATCAGCCCGGGGGCCATTTTAATTTCTGGCATACATGTTGCGGGCAATATCAACGTCAAAAATATATTTAAAAAATAATGAATCGCCAACTTTTCTGATAACTCTTGCAGCAAGTTCTTTGTGACCTCTAACCACACTTTTTCACTTTTCTTCGAAGTTATACATTTAGAGTTTACTTTTTGTTTTCTTTGGATCTCTCAGTTCATTAACTTACAAATAATCAATGGTAGAGTAAAGACATTTAAAACAAGATTACAAAGAGAGTTTGTGTGATACACAAACTCAGAGGCGGCCCACGTCGGAGTCGGATCCCTGTCAGATCCGCTTTGATCTCTCAACGGACGGACAGACAGACAGACAGACAGACGGACAGACAGGCCACACAAAACTAATATACATCTTCCGTGCTTTGATCTCTCAACGTTAGCCTTGTAAAGCCGATGTTCAAGGCAACTGCCACACTTGTTTTATGAGTTGATTACTTTACTAGTAAATACTGGTATGTTACTCGTATGTTGGAACAAAAAAAAAAAGTGCAAACATGTGCAGTATATTAGATTATTAATTGTCTTAAAGTATGTTTCATTTATATTGCATACTAATTAGGTTTTTTCTCTTTAAATACTGTTTGCATAAAATATTTTTAAAAATTAGATTTTGAGCTTTTAGAAAAAAAAAAGTAGCCGTTGCATCAGAACTTTGAATGCTCTATATTATCGTGATGTCAGATTTTCATTTTCTCTTCTACTTTCTGAGCACTAAACGGGACGGACGGACGGACAGACGGACAGACAGACAGACAGACAGACAGACAGACAGACAGACAGACAGACGGACAGACAGGCCACACAAAACTAATAGCGTCTTTTCCCCTTTCGGGGGCCGCTAAAAAAGGCACATTCCTCATCCCATATGCTAGGACAAATTTGTACAAAAGCTACTTCTTCCCTAGCGTTATTAGAGCATGGAATGAGTTGCCTGAGCCAGCCAGGAAAACCAGTGACTTGGCAGAATTGAAGTCTTTGGTTAATATGCATGACTGAATGCATGACGCTTAGGACGTAATCATCTTCTTTATTTGAAGTAACTTCTATATGCTGCATGCAATGCCTACTAAAGTTATTCAAGGGTTAACCTTCAAAGTGCTGAGCTGTCAAAATATGAGTACATACAAACTGGAGTTATATTTCTAATGGTTAGAGGCTAAACTACCACACATGTTTTAAGGATTTATAGTTTTCCAACACTTTTTTTTGACATTGATTAGCTTTTGTTCTGTCATCTGTTTCTGTGGCCCACGCGTATCGAATGTGTCATGTGGCCAGCACAACTGTCGATCGGCTCGTTTACTTATTCCCAACTATGTAAGCTACTCATTCGATTCAATGGACTCTGGAGTCATTGAGATCCCGAAATTTAAAATCCCAATGTTCACCAGGATTCGAACCCCTTGACCACTGGTTCGGAAGCCAACTGCTTTACTTTCAAGCCACCACGTAGAAATCGATGACCCTTACATCATCCGCCCTGCAAATGGCAAGGTCTTAAAAAAAAGGGGGGGGGGTGTAATAGCCTTTGTATCTAATGAGCGGGTTTCTATGGTAACCATATTTCTGATGTAGATATAACGCAAACTTTTTTCAGACTTATTGTCCAGGTGATCAATTCAATTCCAACTAAAGCTATTCCTTTCAGGTAACTTGGGACCTGTCTTTGGTAAGCCTCTTAAACTCTGAAGCCTCTTAAACTCTGAAGCCTCTTAAACTTGTACCTAAAAAGAGAAGAATAAAAACCTATCACCTATGATGTTGTAGTCCAATCGTAAGTGGAACAAGAAGGTTCCAACATATGAATTATATCGAAGACATTTAAACATCTTTTATGGGTCTTTATCACCAGCTTCTGGGTTTTTCCCTTTGGCCTTTTACATGTCTGGATTAAGCCATACAAAAAAACCTGGCCATTTTTTTACAACCAAAAAAAGGAAAAAAAATGTTTTGGCTAATTATGTGTATAATTTATTACATGTAGCCGAAGAGGCACAGAGAAACAACAGGCCGCTCGAAGCATGTCAGCCTCAACTTCCTATGACTATCAAAGGTATGTTCTATTATAATAAAACTTATATGAAAACAGCTTATTAAATGGAAACAACTCCACAATTACAACTATCCCTCAATATTATACAATTTATTTCCCTTTTTCAATAGCAAACTAAATTGATTTATTAACAATAAGTAATTTATTAATGGCTTAATCAAAAAAAAAATATTCATGTTTTAATTACGTACACTTAATATTTGTTTAAAGTTTCAACTTGATCCGAGAATGGGTATGGAAGAATAGACGTGGACAAATAACAAAGGGGACAAAACCAAAATAATTAGCCACATCGCTTTCATCATTATTATCTTTCCTTTGCATTATTCATGGAGCATAGGGTCTCAGTAATAACACGCCACTCTCCACGGTCTCTTGCTAGTTTTTTTGTTTAATGGCTTCCCACCTCTTTCCTGTCCTCTCGGCTTCATCTAGTACACTGCGTCGCCACCTTCTTTTTGGTCTTCCTTTATGTCTCGTGCCCTAGGGGTTGTTCTCCATGGAAAGAAATAATACAATCAAGAATAATCTAATTACGTTTATAGATATATGTCCATATGTATCAAATAAGGCAACGATCACGAACAATAGGTGATTAATTTAATTCCAACAAAACCTCTTAATTTCAGGTAATTTGGGACCTAATCTAGACAGGAGAAAACCTAAAAGTCTTATAGTAGGAAATCCTGTTTTAAGTAGGATTGAATGTGTTAGTATTTCGTAGAATATCACTTCTGGCTTTTGTGATGAAACTATAAAAACCCGCCTTTTAAACAGCATTTCTTACCAAAGAGGTCTCATTGGACTTTATCCCACCTCTGAGTTGGGGTGAAAACTCAAACTCTTTTTGTTATTTTGTCTCTTTTTTTTTTCAGAAGCTCCAACAGTGCAGAAATGGCGAATGATATTGGGTAAATAATAAGTTCATTAAAAACGTTAATGTGTGTGAATATGAGAGGTGTTGTTGCCGGTCGTTGACTTGTAGCACCAAACTGCTGGTAGACACAATGTGTGAATATGAGAGGTGTTGTTGCCGGTCGTTGACTTGTAGCACCAAACTGCTGGTAGACACAATGTGTGAATATGAGAGGTGTTGTTGCTGGTCGTTGACTTGTAGCACCAAACTGCTGGTAGACAACTAAACCTCTGTACTTTCTTATACTTTAACATATAAAACTTGAAATAACTTGAATACATTCTTTGTGTTTGTTTAGTGTTTTACATGTTTTGGATTTTCCTTCAGAGTTGAAGATTGTCCAAGCCTCCCGCAAGACGACGGGGTATGGAAACGGGAGGGTTAGAACCCGGGACTATCGATAAATCGAAACGACAGTTCAGCGCGCAAATCGAACGACCAGGCAGCCATCCTATACTAAATATTATTTTTATTACAATAAAAACAAATTCAACTTAAGATGAAGTGCGATAAATGTAGTAGAATTTAGTAATGGTATTAACAAAATCTAACACACTACAAAAACTCTATAATCCTAGATCTAGATCTTGGTCTAGAGTCTAGATCTAATCTTGGTCTAGATATCTGGAACGAGGGTCCTTCACGTTATTCGTTAAAACTTAAAACCAAATAGCTTATTTAAAAAGAAACCATCTTAGGCATACTAGCTTATATACAAAAAGCTCTAGAGAACGAGACAGCATTGTAGGTCTCATGAACACCAAGATCTACTTACGGTAAACCTTTTGTGACAAACAGATAGATAGATAGACAGATAGATAGATACATACATAAATACATAGACAGATAGATAGATGTTTTTAAAAATATTTTTCTTTTTTTTTTCGTGACGTATTTTAGCGGCGCTGATTCTTACGGCAGCGACATTGATGAGGCTCCATCCAGGTAATAACATCTTTCTTTCTTTTTCTTTCATCATTCGAGTTACTCAAGTTTTTCATGCGCCCCTAAATAGATCCCAAATAAAAAAAAACAACAACAACTAAATTTTGTTAACAGTGTATTATATCAGTGGCATTTCACGTCACGAGAGACGATCTTTTCCCTTTTAACTTTCCGATGACTAAAGACTCCAATCCTTGATTCACAGCTTCAGTAACAGGTTGGCCATCTGTAAATATAGCTCCTTCTTCGTGGCCTAAGATGAGCACATTGGTATGAACTTAGTAATAGTAAGTGCGGTGGAACGGTTTACACGAGATGGGGCGAATTCAAGCAACTGGCGCTTAAATCACTAAGCTTAGGGCAGGAGGTGCTCGTTAGCCATGGCTGGCTACCCCACTTAGGAGAAGGAAAACTCTTTATTCACACCAATCTTTTAGCCGTACCCAGTCATGGGAGATGCTTCGGGAGTCAACCTTGAGGAAAAATCAGATGCCGGCAATCTTAGGGAGTTCATACTACGCTGCTGACCCTAAACTCTATCGTCACTTGGCATTCCTTTGGATGCATCAGCTGCGTGTGGAGGGGAGAATGGTGTGTGGATGATATCGTTTCAACCACATCTTATGCTCAGGCATTCATCTCATTTCCTTGAAGGAGGAGATGGCAGTTCACCCGGACCCAATTTGTGAGCCATAAGTGAAAGTTATAAATAAGATGGTTTTCAGAGGCTTTCTGAGAAGCAAACTATTTGAAGCATTTTATTAGAAGTATAGAGATTATTTCTGTCACATCTGGAAAATAAAACTTTACGGAACCTTTTTAATAATTGAAAAAAATATATAATTTCCCCCCGAAAAAGTTTTTTTTTAGTAGTGTGTAATTACATTTTTAAAAACTTTATTTTCAAAGAAAGACACAATAAAATGATATAAATATATAAAATCTGTTTTTAACATTTTAAAGTTTCTATTCCATTATAAATATTTGTCCGAAATTGCAAATGTTTTATTTCGACAGACATTCCCAAAGCTCGTCATCCAATTGAAGAGTACCAAGAAGCTAGATTGAGATCTTGTAGGCATGTGATTCATGCATGTCTAGACCTAAATAAGACACCCCGAGTTATCTTTACGCCCAGACATGTCAGAATCAAGTTTACAGAAGTTTTCATTTGCTATATGTTGAATATTCCATATTTGTTTGTAAAATGCTTTACATGTTTCTTATGTTCATTCAAAATGGAAGATAATCTAAGTTCAAGCGAAAACCTCCAGCTGGACACCATGGGATGGCAACGGGCAGGGTATGAACCCGGGACCATTGAGATGACCAAACGACAGTCCAGCGTCCATACTGCACGACCAGGCATGACCAATCAGCCATTTCTGGATCTGTTGTTGACTATGTTTATTAATCTTTTGCTATATTTTAGATGTCGATAAAACTTTACTTGTTGAATATGCAATCCAACTACGAAATTTATTATATATTAATTGCTTTTCAGTTTAGAAGTAATTTTTGTCCACAGGAAAAATTATATCGCATTTAAAAAAATATTTATTTTTGTAGATGTAGTGATATTGTAGATTGTTTTTTTTTATTTTGGTTTTGCAACAAAAGTTTGGGACAAATGTTTACTTTGTAATTGTTGACTGTTGAAGCAATTTTTTTTTTACTTCAGTAAGATATTTTTTTTTTTTTATAAATCGTTTTTGAATAAAAGACTAATAAATATGTACTTATTGAGTTCTTGTTTCACACGGTCATTTTCATCGTCACCCATGTTCTATACACATAATTTTTATTTCATAAACATGATAACATTCCTTGACATATTTATATTTGCAATCTATACATCAGAAGTAATTAAAACACACTTTTATAAACAAAACAAAACAAAAAAATCTTTTGCTGACAACTCAATATCATCTATATAGGTTAATGCTAAAACAGATAACTGTGTGTTTAATTCAGCACTTCCAAATTAATTGAGTTGCATCCCTTTGATTATGTTGCCAATATTGATCCGCTAAAGATGACAATGATACCAATG
>JADKLZ010023753.1:0-10223 GCA_021533235.1 Biomphalaria straminea | reverse complement strand
AGCTCGAGCCCCAAACATTTGTAGCCAAGTTCAGAGCGTACTTAGCCCCTCGACCACGCTTCCCACAAATTTGCACATGGTAAAATTTAGATAATTATTTATAGTCGATAAGAATACAAGAAACAATAGAAATATCAACCAATAAGTTAAATATTTTGCTATCTTTACTTTTGCCTATCCCTTAGTCTGTTGGACCATTGGGGCACCAAACAAGATTCGTCGACCGACCTTCGCCATTCCTCTCTGTCCTTAGCCTTAGTTAGAACTTCATTCAATGGCATTCCCGTCTATTCTCTTATCTTGTCCTCCCGTCGCTTTCTCTGTCTGCCTCTATTTAGTACTAATTAATTAATTTTGGTTTATATAACAGAAAAGGAGATAAACCCTGTATATTTCGGATAACCGGTAGTAATTATTATTTCCCCTTAGATAAGCTTTGGATTAAAAAAATTATTATTTTTTTTTAAATTGCTTGTTGTAGACTGTCCTCAGTTCAGGTGGGGTCCGAACTGCACCAACGAGTGTTCACCGAACTGTGACGACGTCTGTAACCAGGCGACAGGGGAATGCAAAGCTTGCAAGAAAGGTTACACGAGCAAATCTCGCAAAGAACCATTTTGCCAGCTAGGTAAGAATATAAGTTATAAACCTCCTTCGGACACGAAATCAGAATTTTGTTCCAAAAATTATTTTGTGGGTGGGTTATGATGTAATGGACACCAGGAGTATGCAAATCGAAAATTTTGTCGATAGGACAACAATTAACCAAATTACATCATGTGTACAAACATACATACTGTTACTCATCAAAAGGGGGCTTAGTTAAACAAATAAGAAAAATCATTAAAGTATTTGGTATATTTATAGAAATATTAATTTGATTACTATGATATTAAATTATCGCTTCTATTTACAATGAAACAGGTGATGATGATCTTGCATTTTGAGCACCTCACTCTGCTCTGCCCACTACATCCTTATAGCTACACCTTTGGCCTGATTCTCAAGTTTATTTTTAAGTAAACTGATCATTTACAAGAGGCTATAGTAATAGCAATTTGTATGCCATTTTTTGCATAATATTGTAGGAAAAGACAAGTGTCGACTTAAATTTTAAAAGTCATGTATTATGTATTAGGTGTTTATCAACTTGTCAAAAGATTATAATCATTCTAGTTGTCATGACTAGTGTTAAAAGCACTGGCGGATCCAGGGGGGGGGGGGGGGGGGGGCCCCCCCCCCCCCCCCACTCGGCCGACCCCCCTTGGACGAATTTTAGTATAGAATTCACACAATTGGTATATGAATGTATTACTTATGTTTATAATATATACTAATTATTTTATATTTCTTTATATTTTTAGATTATTTCGCCCCCCCCATCTAGTATGTTGGCCGATATGGTGGGGTCGGGAGTGGGCGGTGGCATCAATTTCGCCCCCCCCCCCCACCTTTAGTGTTTGGGGGGGGGGGTCCAATTTCGGGTGGGGGCGGACGAAATTTAGTTTAGAATTCACGAATTGGTATACGAAATTATTACTTGCGTTAATAATATATACTCATTATTTATATTTCGCCCCCCACTTTTTAGTATGTTTGCCGATATGGTGGGGTCGGAAGGGGGCGATGAATATTTTTATAGATAGATATAATTAGAATATTTTTCAACATTATTCAAAAGGTCCTTTTTTAATAGGATGAATGGTGAGCTTTAGGACAGGAGAATGCGTTTCTTCGGTGGAGAATGCAAGAAAACGCTTTTGGCGTCGGGGCTTCGCCCCGAACACCATTGATAAATAATGAGTTGTAGATGTCAAGAGAATGCGTTACTGCAGTGAAGTATGCAAGAAAACCATTTTGGCGTCGGGGCTTCGCCCCAAAATCTACTGATAAATAATGAGCTGTACATGTCAGGAGAATGCGTTTCTGCAGTTAAAAATGCAAGAAAACGCTTCTAGCGTAGGGGCTTTGCCCAGAATCCCACTGGTGAAGCTTACAGCCCTCCCTCAGACTCCAGCTTGCCTCAACATGACTGTTTTGTGTGTTTTTTTTTTCACGAAGGTTAAAAAACACTGCTTTTTTATTCTCGTAAGTATATATATATGCTGTACACACGTTTATGCATAGAGTTAGGGTTTACTGGGCGTTAGGGTTAGGGTTAGGAAAAAAATCGCCCCCCCCCACTCCAAAGTTCTGGATCCGCTAGTGGTTAAAAGACTATAGTTGTCAATTATCATGACAAGTGTCAAAAGTCATGTTAATTGTTATATTATATTATTGTTATATTATAATTGTAAGAAGCTGTGTCAATATTCAGTAGGTAAATATTGCACTCCTCAGTTATAACTACATCGTATTATGGTATATGTAATATTTTACAACTTTTATTACTGATTTAGAATAGGTCAGAATAATTTTGTTTAAATGATTATGTTCATCAACATTCATTTTAATAAAGTTCAAAATGTATCTTTTCGAAGGAAAAACAAGAAATAAATAAGTTTAACAAAATAGTTCTGTTTGAAAAAAAAAATAAATACATAAAAAAATAATATTAAACAGATAACAATTTTACTTATATACAGAATGTCCACCAATGACCTATGGACTAAACTGTGAAGGTTTGTGTATGGACAAATGTGGCGGAGAATGTCTAGAAAAGGTGGAAGGCACCTGCAAAGGTAAATGTGCACACATTGTCTTGAATCAGTGTTTCTCAAAC
The DNA here is from genome assembly GCA_021533235.1 of Biomphalaria straminea. Classification (NCBI taxonomy): domain Eukaryota; kingdom Metazoa; phylum Mollusca; class Gastropoda; family Planorbidae; genus Biomphalaria; species Biomphalaria straminea. The sequence continues at coordinate 7,501 of JADKLZ010023753.1, read as the reverse complement.
TACGGACTTCGGGCCATTTCCAGCTATTTCTTACCTCGAAACCTTTTTTTCACAGAGATAACTAAACCTAAGCCCAATTCTGTTGGACTCGGCGATATTTTGTGGCCCGAAATTTGTATGGATCTCCAAAAGTGGGAAAATGTTATTCGCCATTTCTTATTATTACACCATTGATTGCTACCTAGTCATGCGGTTTCCGCACTTGACTGTAGTTCGAACTTATCTATGGTCCCGGGTTCAAACCCTGCCCGCTCCCATCCCCCGTCGCCCTGCGGGAGGTTTGGACTAGGAAGTAAACTAGCTTCAACTCTGAAGGAACATCCAAAACATGTAAAACATAAATATTAAACCATTTACAGGCAGCATAAGTTCACCTTTCCTTATCTCTATTTCATCTGGAACCATGGGGCGCCACACAAGATCTGCCAGCCGTCTTTCTCCCTTACTTCCCTGTCCTTTGTCTTGGATTAAATTTCATTCACTGACAGGGCTGTCCATTCTTAGAAATCGCTTTTTTATGTCTTCCTCTTCTACTTATTCCCGATACTGTTCCCTGAAGGATTGTCTTTGCGAGCCCCGAGGACCATGTAATGTGGCCATAGAGTTTGGGCTTACGTTTTTGGCAGTGGTTAGCAGGTGATTGTGGGGTCGGATTGCTGTAATACAGACATTATACCTACATATGCTCAAATATGAAACAACATATTCAGACTCTTGTGAGTTTCAAGACTTTTTTTTTATTATGCTACTGAGTCCACCAAGCTATAAGGCGTAGATGCCATTAGAAAAAGAGAATTAAAAGCGGTCGGTCGTAGTGCTGGCCACACGATACCATTGATTAATTTAACATAAATCTGGCCCCATACATCGCAGCGTCTGAAAAGGATACTTTTAGTTAACTTATGCACACTCAGACGAACACACATACAGTTGGTAATGTAACTACTCAAACACATATTCTACTTTCCAACTCTTTGCACAAAAACACCTAAGCACATATACAGTGGCGTAGCTAGGATGGGGTGAGGAGGAGGGAGAATTTGAAAATCCTCCCGGCCCCCACTTGAGGGGGCCCCCAAATGAGTGTTTTTTTTTTTACATTAAAAAAATAGTATTACCCAAAATGTAGGGGCCCCCAAAAAGGTTATTTCCCCCCTGGCCAATTTACAGATATGAACTTATTACTTATAAATATGTGTTCGAGTCCGAAGATAAAGGAACAAAGCATATTTTTAAAAAGATTTGAAGCGGTGACCAATTTTTTTTCCATATTATTATAATTATTATTATAGCTTTTATATAGCACTACTTCTATGCTTATAGAATGCTCAGAGCGCTTTGGTCCAATCTCATTTGTGGACCCGTGAGGGTGGCAGGTATCTGGGAGAAGGTTTCCGTGCTGCCTTTGGGCGCTCAGTAAACACAACTCTGCCCGAGTCGGGTGTCGAACCTCGAGCCCCCTTCTAGGTAGCCAAGCCAAGTTCAAGCGCCTCTCAGCCTCTCGACCACTCTTCCTACATAACGACGTAGACAAGGCCAATATATACTGATTGTGGAAATTGAGGTTAATTTTGAACCATTTTGGTTTTGTACCACTCTATTTCCCTCTCCCGTTCTTTCAGTCTCTCTCCTCCCCCCCACCCCATTTCTTTTGTGCTCTCTTTAATTTTATTTTTACTTAGTGCATTTAATTTATAAACATATACATCTCTGTTTCAGGCTCGAGAATAATTTTAAAGATTTTAGGCGGGGTGGCCATCGGCTTGATCTGCTTGGCCTTGCTCTACTACTTCAGGTATGTAAATACAGCGTTTGAATGGGTTAAGTCGAGCCGTCAGAGACTTGTCTCCACTATGGTTAGAGCAGCGGTTCTCAAACTTTTAAGCTCGGCGACCCCTTTTACAAAACCCCGACTCTTCCGCGACCCCCTCCCACACCCACACACAAACAGAGCAATAGAAGAATAGACAAAAAGAATGCATAATTTCTATGGTCTTAGGCGATCCCTGGCAAAACGTCAATCGACCCCCTAAGGGGGTCGCGACCCACAGGTTGAGAATCCCTATGTCAGAGACTTGTAACAACAAGGGGTATCTCTGTTAAGTGCGTAATTGACATCAGCGATGCTCAGCCTAGATCAGCCCGGGGGCCATTTTAATTTCTGGCATACATGTTGCGGGCAATATCAACGTCAAAAATATATTTAAAAAATAATGAATCGCCAACTTTTCTGATAACTCTTGCAGCAAGTTCTTTGTGACCTCTAACCACACTTTTTTCACTTTTCTTCGAAGTTATACATTTCGAGTTTACTTTTTGTTTTCTTTGGATCTCTCAGTTCATTAACTTACAAATAATCAATGGTAGAGTAAAGACATTTAAAAAAAAGGCACATTCCTCATCCCATATGCTAGGACAAATTTGTACAAAAGCTACTTCTTCCCTAGCGTTATTAGAGCATGTAATGAGTTGCCTGAGCCAGCCAGGAAAACCAGTGACTTGGCAGAATTGAAGTCTTTGGTTAATATGCATGACTGAATGCATGACGCGTAGGACGTAATCATCTTCTTTATTTGAAGTAACTTCTATATGCTGCATGCAATGCCTACTAAAGTTATTCAAGGGTTAACCTTCAAAGTGCTGAGCTGTCAAAATATGAGTACATACAAACTGGAGTTATATTTCTAATGGTTAGAGGCTAAACTACCACACATGTTTTAAGGATTTATAGTTTTTCAACACTTTTTTTTGACATTGATTAGCTTTTGTTCTGTCATCTGTTTCTGTGGCCCACGCGTATCGAATGTGTCATGTGGCCAGCACAACTGCCGATCGGTTCGTTTACTTATCAACAACTATGTAAGCTACTCATTCGATTCAATGAACTCTGGAGTCATTGAGATCCCGAAATTTAAAATCCCAATCTTCACCAGGATTCGAACCCCTTGACCACTGGTTCGGAAGCCAACTGCTTTACTTTCAAGCCACCACGTAGAAATCGATGACCCTTACATCATCCGCCCTGCAAATGGCAAGGTCTTAAAAAAGGGGGGTGTAATAGCCTTTGTATCTAATGAGCGGGTTTCTATGGTAACCATATTTCTGATGTAGATATAACGCAAACTTTTTTCAGACTTATTGTCCAGGTGATCAATTCAATTCCAACTAAAGCTATTCCTTTCAGGTAACTTGGGACCTGTCTTTGGTAAGCCTCTTAAACTCTGAAGCCTCTTAAACTCTGAAGCCTCTTAAACTTGTACCTAAAAAGAGAAGAATAAAAACCTATCACCTATGATGTTGTAGTCCAATCGTAAGTGGAACAAGAAGGTTCCAACATATGAATTATATCGAAGACATTTAAACATCTTTTATGAGTCTTTATCACCAGCTTCTGGGTTTTTCCCTTTGGCCTTTTACATGTCTGGATTAAGCCATAAAAAAAAACCTGGCCATTTTTTTACAACCAAAAAAAGGAAAAAAAATGTTTTGGCTAATTATGTGTATAATTTATTACATGTAGCCGAAGAGGCACAGAGAAACAACAGGCCGCTCGAAGCATGTCAGCCTCAACTTCCTATGACTATCAAAGGTATGTTCTACTATAATAAAACTTATATGAAAACAGCTTATTAAATGGAAACAACTCCACAATTACAACTATCCCTCAATATTATACAATTTATTTCCCTTTTTCAATAGCAAACTAAATTGATTTATTAACAATAAGTAATTCATTAATGGCTTAATCAAAAAAAAATATTCATGTTTAATTACGTACACTTAATATTTGTTTAAAGTTTCAACTTGATCCGAGAATGGGTATGGTAGAAATGATGTGGACAAATAACAAAGGGGACAAAACCAAAATAATTAGCCACATCGCTTTCATCATTATTATCTTTCCTTTGCATTATTCATGGAGCATAGGGTCTCAGTAATAACACGCCACTCTCCACGGTCTCTTGCTAGTTTGTTTTTTTAATGGCTTCCCAGCTCTTTCCTGTCCTCTCGGATACATCTAGTACACTGCGTCGCCACCTTCTTTTTGGTCTTCCTTTATGTCTCGTGCCCTAGGGGTTGTTCTCCATGGAAAGAAATAATACAATCAAGAATAATCTAATTACGTTTATAGATATATGTCCATATGTATCAAATAAGGCAACGATCACGAACAATAGGTGATTAATTTAATTCCAACAAAACCTCTTAATTTCAGGTAATTTGGGACCTAATCTAGACAGGAGAAAACCTAAAAGTCTTATAGTAGGAAATCCTGTTTTAAGTAGGATTGAATGTGTTAGTATTTCGTAGAATATCACTTCTGGCTTTTGTGATGAAACTATAAAAACCCGCCTTTTAAACAGCATTTCTTACCAAAGAGGTCTCATTGGACTTTATCCCACCTCTGAGTTGGGGTGAAAACTCAAACTCTTTTTGTTATTTTGTCTCTTTTTTTTTTCAGAAGCTCCAACAGTGCAGAAATGGCGAATGATATTGGGTAAATAATAAGTTCATTAAAAACGTTAATGTGTGTGAATATGAGAGGTGTTGTTGCCGGTCGTTGACTTGTAGCACCAAACTGCTGGTAGACACAATGTGTGAATATGAGAGGTGTTGTTGCCGGTCGTTGACTTGTAGCACCAAACTGCTGGTAGACACAATGTGTGAATATGAGAGGTGTTGTTGCTGGTCGTTGACTTGTAGCACCAAACTGCTGGTAGACAACTAAACCTCTGTACTTTCTTATACTTTAACATATAAAACTTGAAATAACTTGAATACATTCTTTGTGTTTGTTTAGTGTTTTACATGTTTTGGATTTTCCTTCAGAGTTGAAGATTGTCCAAGCCTCCCGCAAGACGACGGGGTATGGAAACGGGAGGGTTAGAACCCGGGACTATCGATAAATCGAAACGACAGTTCAGCGCGCAAATCGAACGACCAGGCAGCCATCCTATACTAAATATTATTTTTATTACAATAAAAACAAATTCAACTTAAGATGAAGTGCGATAAATGTAGTAGAATTTAGTAATGGTATTAACAAAATCTAACACACTACAAAAACTCTATAATCCTAGATCTAGATCTTGGTCTAGAGTCTAGATCTAATCTTGGTCTAGACATCTGGGACGAGGGTCCTTCACGTTATTCGTTAAAACTTAAAACCAAATAGCTTCTTTAAAAAGAAACCATCTTAGGCATACTAGCTTATATACAAAAAGCTCTAGAGAACGAGACAGCATTGTAGGTCTCATGAACACCAAGATCTACTTACGGTAAACCTTTTGTGACAAACAGATAGATAGATAGACAGATAGATAGATACATACATAAATACATAGACAGATAGATAGATGTTTTTAAAAATATTTTTCTTTTTTTTTTCGTGACGTATTTTAGCGGCGCTGATTCTTACGGCAGCGACATTGATGAGGCTCCATCCAGGTAATAACATCTTTCTTTCTTTTTCTTTCATCATTCGAGTTACTCAAGTTTTTCATGCGCCCCTAAATAGATCCCAAATAAAAAAAAAAACAACAACTAAATTTTGTTAACAGTGTATTACTGTCAGTGGCATTTTACGTCACGAGAGACGATCTTTTCCCTTTTAACTTTCCGATGACTAAAGACTCCAATCCTTGATTCACAGCTTCAGTAACAGGTTGGCCATCTGTAAATATAGCTCCTTCTTCGTGGCCTAAGATGAGCACATTGGTATGAACTTAGTAATAGTAAGTGCGGTGGAACGGTTTACACGAGATGGGGCGAATTCAAGCAACTGGCGCTTAAATCACTAAGCTTAGGGCAGGAGGTGCTCGTTAGCCATGGCTGGCTACCCCACTTAGGAGAAGGAAAACTCTTTATTCACACCAATCTTTTAGCCGTACCCAGTCATGATAGATGCTTCGGGAGTCAACCTTGAGGAAAAATCAGATGCCGGCAATCTTAGGGAGTTCATACTACGCTGCTGACCCTAAACTCTATCGTCACTTGGCATTCCTTTGGATGCATCAGCTGCGTGTGGAGGGGAGAATGGTGTGTGGATGATATCGTTTCAACCACATCTTATGCTCAGGCATTCATCTCATTTCCTTGAAGGAGGAGATGGCAGTTCACCCGGACCCAATTTGTGAGCCATAAGTGAAAGTTATAAATAAGATGGTTTTCAGAGGCTTTCTGAGAAGCAAACTATTTGAAGCATTTTATTAGAAGTATAGAGATTGTTTCTGTCACATCTGGAAAATAAAACTTTACGGAACCTTTTTAATAATTGAAAAAAAAAAATAATTTCCCCCCGAAAAAGTTTTTTTTTAGTAGTGTGTAATTACATTTTTAAATACTTTATTTTCAAATAAAGACACAATAAAATGATATAAATATATAAAATCTGTTTTTAACATTTTAAAGTTTCTATTCCATTATAAATATTTGTCCGAAATTGCAAATGTTTTATTTCGACAGACATTCCCAAAGCTCGTCATCCAATTGAAGAGTACCAAGAAGCTAGATTGAGATCTTGTAGGCATGTGATTCATGCATGTCTAGACCTCAATAAGACACCCCGAGTTATCTTTACGCCCAAACATGTCAGAATCAAGTTTACAGAAGTTTTCTTTTGCTATATGTTGAATATTCCATATTTGTTTGTAAAATGCTTTACATGTTTCTTATGTTCATTCAAAATGGAAGATAATCTAAGTTCAAGCGAAAACCTCCAGCTGGACACCATGGGATGGCAACGGGCAGGGTATGAACCCGGGACCATTGAGATGACCAAACGACAGTCCAGCGTCCATACTGCACGACCAGGCATGACCAATCAGCCATTTCTGGATCTGTTGTTGACTATGTTTATTAATCTTTTGCTATATTTTAGATGTCGATAAAACTTTACTTGTTGAATATGCAATCCAACTACGAAATTTATTATATATTAATTGCTTTTCAGTTTAGAAGTAATTTTTGTCCACAGGAAAAATTATATCGCATTTAAAAAAATATTTATTTTTGTAGATGTAGTGATATTGTAGATTGTTTTTTTTTATTTTGGTTTTGCAACAAAAGTTTGGGACAAATGTTTACTTTGTAATTGTTGACTGTTGAAGCAATTTTTTTTTTACTTCAGTAAGATATTTTTTTTTTTTTATAAATCGTTTTTGAATAAAAGACTAATAAATATGTACTTATTGAGTTCTTGTTTCACACGGTCATTTTCATCGTCACCCATGTTCTATACACATAATTTTTATTTCATAAACATGATAACATTCCTTGACATATTTATATTTGAAATCTTTACATCAGAAGTAATTAAAACACACTTTTATAAACAAAACAAAACAAAAAAATCTTTTGCTGACAACTCAATATCATCTATATAGGTTAATGCTAAAACAGATAACTGTGTGTTTAATTCAGCACTTCCAAATTAATTGAGTTGCATCCCTTTAATTATGTTGCCAATATTGATCCGCTAAAGATGACAATGATACCAATG
>JADKLZ010023701.1:591-18200 GCA_021533235.1 Biomphalaria straminea | reverse complement strand
GTACAAACTGTCCATCTTTGAGACACACGTACACTAATGTACAAACTTTCCATCTTTGAGACACATGTACACTCTCAGGCACATCCTTCACTTGGACACGCCCGCAGCATTCTGTACACTCAGAGACACCTACACTCGTACAGACACACGTACTGTCATGTATATCTATATAGGCCTATATATACTTTCAGCCTATATATATATATATATATATTCACATGACATGTCTAAGAAAAATACTAAATGTCAAATGGCAGGACAGAATGCCAGATACTGAAGTCCTTCAAAGAGCTGGTTTGAAAAGCATCCACACAATCCTGATGCAGTCCCAGCTGCGATGGGCAGGACACGTGTGCAGGATGGAGGACCACCGCATCCCAAAACGTCTCATGTATGGCCAATTAAGAGAAGGCAAGCGCTCGCAAGGTGGTCAAAAAAAGCGCTACAAAGACACCCTCAAAGCTTCTCTAAAGGAGTTTAACATTGACCCAGGCACCTGGGAGACAGAGGCACATGACAGAGTACCATGGCGCCGCGCTGTGAGATCCGGCGCACAGGTTGCTGAGGAAAAAAGAACAACGCTTGCAAAAGAAAAACGCCAGAGAAGGAAAGCAAGGCAAACGACACTAGCTCCAGCTGGAATTACCTGCCCAGAGTGCGGCCGAACATTCCGGGCTCGCATAGGTCTCACCAGCCACATGAGGAGGCATAAAACCCCAGTGCAAAGCCCTCAGCCCACTGGATGACAAAGTGGTCATCATCGAACCACGATGGACGAACTATATATATATATATATATATAATAAACACATTATTTGAAACACGCAAACACGCCTCCTTTCACGAACTCCACAAGCTTTCAAAAACTCTGTATCTTTCAAAACACGCATTCTATCAGACAAATAAAATTCAATATACGCATACTTTCAAAAACATTTCAACTTTCACAATCTTGTCAATTGTTAAAGAAACTCTCCAACACTCGCTATCACACTCCACCTCGCGATTACTCACACAGCCACATGTACTAAGCCCAACCTCACACTGTCACAATACAACCAAGCCACGCAGAACACACCTTTATTAACTTAACACCTAAGCCACGCCCATATTTACACAATCTCGCATATTTCCATTCACGCCTTTATTGACTATACACCCGAGCCACGCCTATATTCACACCGTCACGCCTTTATTTTCACCCAAGCCACGCCTATATTCACACAGCCACGCCTATATTCACACAGCCACGCCTATATTCACACTCAAGCCACGCCTATATTCCCTGACAACTCTGCCACTCCCACGACTGCCTCTTATCAGACTGCTACACGTGTACACACCCTATCATCAAGGCAATGTGCACGATTCCTCCAAACCCCAGCACGACTTCTCGCGGGATTTTGTGAGAGAAGATAGCCACAAATATTGCACCAAACACTGTAGAGCCGCCTAAAGTAATCATACAATATCCCACATAGTTGACACCCAGACTGCAAGTCACGAAGTACTGGAATCATTGGAAAAGAGAAAAGAGCAAATTAAAATCAACACATGGCTCTTGTAAATAGCACAGCATATGATATCATTTATCGTCTTTAGGGCAATGCGAAATGATAATAGCTTTGAAGTTTTTTTTTTTGGTTATGGTATAATCTTTAATATTTTATTATTTTAATGGATCTTGTATACCACTATGATTTAGTATGAAATACTGTACATGTATATCAAATAGGTAGAGTATGACTTACTTACTTAGACTTAGGTCCTCCCGCGCCGTTCGGCGCATTGGGCGGCAAGCTGTCTCCATAATGATCTGTCATTGGCAATGTCTGAAGCCTCCTCCCATCTGGTGTCCACTGTTTTGAGGTCCTCCATGAAGGTATGACGCCAAGTTATACGAGGACGTCCCTGTTTGCGTTTTCCTCGTATTGGCCTCCATGTCATCGCAATTCTTGGTATGCGTAGTTCATTTTGTCGTAGAACATGTCCCGCAAACCTCATGCGACGTTCTGTCACAACCTCACTGAGTGTTCGACTCCCAGTTCGGCATAGGATTTCCTTGTTTGAGACCCGATCTGTGTAACTGACTCTCAGAATCCGTCTGAGCCATTTTTGTTGAGCCACATTTAGTCTCTTCTCAATTTTGACAGATGACTTCCATGTCTCACATGCATATGTTGCAGTTGGAATGACAATTGTGTTGAGAAGGTGTATTTTTGTCTCGAGTCCAATGGCTTGGCTTGTCCAAATAGGCTGCAGCCTTTGGAAAATGCTCCCTGCCTTTCCTATTCGGCACACTACATCATGGTATGCATCCCCATCATTTGTTATGATGCTGCCAAGGTAAGTGAACTTGTCCAACTCTTCAAGTGTTGACTCGCCAAGTCTGACAGGGGCACCCTTTGCCTTATATCCCACTCGCAAAATTTTTGTCTTATCCAAGTTTATGCGGAGGCCAATTTTGGGTGCCTCTCTATCTAGGCTCTCCGTCATTTCTTGTATACTTTTATTTGTCGCCCCGAGTAGTGCAACGTCATCGGCGAAGTCCAAGTCCGTCATTCGGTTTTGTTAGGTAGAGTATGCTTATGATTAAATCTATATATCAATAAAGCACTCTAAAAGTGTTGGCCTATACACTTATAGTGCTTAAAATGCAGTACATGGTGTATTTTTTTTAAAGAAATTAGGAATTTTTTAATGAATTCAAAATCGAACATTTTGACATTTCTTATAATCTAAGAAAGAATAATAAGTTACCTGATTGTAGTCTGAATAAATAAATCCCTGTTGCATACCATTAAACATTAACAGAGGTATCAGCAGACGTAGAGTTGGGTGTCGAACAAGTTGGCTAACATGTTGCTCGATTATCTGGCCAAAGCAAAAAAAAAGCTTGATATCATCTTACAATATATCAACAATTAAGATATATACATAGTACAGATGTTCCTTCAAGTAAGATTTTAAACTTTTTAACTTGAATTTTAGCGTTCATTAAACTCTACGCTCTCCTTAATCATTGGGTGTGTTTATATGGTGACGATAGGGCGAGGTTACTGGTTAGTGATTGGTTTTGATTGATGTAATAGGTGGCGTTGTGGTTACATTTGAGACGACGTATTAATTGACTTTTAACTCTGAAAACTTTTTTCCCCTTCACTCTGGCATGATATTTTGTCACCGGTCATTAGATGCTTGCACATGCTGTACGTAGACTACTAAACCGTTGTAGGCGTAATGTAGCTTGACTAATTGAACTTCAAAAAACTTGTATAAACTTCCTTTTGTGAATAAAACTAAATATAACTTTGTTAATGAGATTTACAAAATCAAGATGATATGAGATAAAATAAGTGTAGTAGACTTAAGTAGATCTAATAGTATTCTCTACCAAAATCTAGATCTAACTCACTTCAATACACAGCCTTTCAGTCTTACGTTCTGGAGTCGTCTCCCTTCACTAAGACCAAGTGACGACAACGCCACCTATGTTGCATCATTCAGAACCCATCGGTAAAGTCTGCCCACCGTCACCATAGAAACATATACACACACACACACACACACCCCATAACTTTCAGGCAACCCGTTCTATGCTATAATGATACTTGGAAAGAAAGAGTACGTGTTTGACCTAGATATTGTTTAATAATAATAATAATCTTTATTGTCCATAAGGAAATTTGTCTTACAATTTGTGCATTATACCAAACAAAACATTTATAACTATAAAGAGAAACAAAATGCTCATTCACACCAGACTCACTCACAATTTACATGTCAAAAGTTTACATCAGATTGTTTCTGTTTAATAATTTAATTGCCAGAGGAACAAACGAATTTTTGTGTCTGTTTGTCTTTGCTATCGGTGTTTAGTATCTCTTTTGTGATGGTAAAATCACAAAATCCTGACCCAAAGGGTGATTTCTTATTTCTAGAATCTTTTTAGATTTGTAAGGATATTTGTCTCAAACAGCTGCCCAAGCGGGGTTTGTTTTTTGCCAATGACTTTACCAGCAGCATTTAGTATTCTCTGGAGTTTATTTTATTCTTAGTGCTTAGATTGCCATACCAGGCAGTGATATTAAAAATGTAAAATATTTCCGATGTGATGGTGATAAAACATAGCCAAGACCTTTTCGCTAACATTAAAATATGACAGTTTTCTAAGTAATCGTAATCTTTGCTGCCCTTTTTTGCTGATATAATCAGTATTTGCTCTAAAAAAAAAAGTATACACAAAAAAGGGGCATGGAAAACGTCCTGGAAATGAAGACCGATCACTATACTCTTCGTTTGTCCCCCCCCCCCCCCAAAAAAAAAAAAGCAGTAGACTATTTTCACTGTAGTTATAAGTCTCTGTATTATAACCAAGCAAAATGTCAATATTTAATATGTATATATATATAGGCCCCTATATATAGTAAAAGACGCTGTCATCTTCTAATTTAAAAATGTTTGACATTTTCGCGATAGTCGTCTGCAAAAAAACGGATTCAAAACTTTTTCAAAAAGACATTTCAACGCGCGAATCTTCCCGACTCTCCTATGTCAAAACGGTTGAACATCTCCAGACATTCTTGCAGCATTACATTGACAACTTTTGACTAACACAAAAAAGTTCCTCGCATAATAGTAGTGGCCAGTTCTTAATAAGACTCAATTTGACATGCCTATTGGCCCATCACATTCTTTTTTAATGCATTGTTTTTTGTTGTTGTTGTTGTTTTTACATGCGCTCTTCTTAGTATGATGGAGTGTAGAGTGTAGACGAAGGATGAATTTCAGAAGCTCAGAATTGAGAAAATGCTTGGATTCGGGGAGCTTACAGCGCTTCTCAGTCCCCCCTCCCCGCCTCTCGAATCCATATTTTTTTCTCGTATACAAAACATTAATAATTAACAACAACCACTTTTTTGTTCAAAAAAAAAAAAAAAAAGATTAAAGCCACTACTTTGGTGAACATTCACTGCGTAAACGCAAAGAAAAAACGAAAAATTTCGACATATTAATAGCTTTTATAGCTTTTTTTTTTATCTAGCGCTACTTTCATGCTTATAGCATGCTCAGAGCGCTTTGGTCCAATCTCATTTGTGGACCTGTAGGGGGGGGAGGGGGTATCTAGGAGTTGGTTTCCCGTGCTGCCTTTGGGCGCTCAGTAAACACAACTCTGCCCGAGTCGGGTGTCGAGCCTCGAGCCCCCTTCTAGGTAGCCAAGCAAGCCAAGATCAAGCCGCACTTAGCCTCTCGACCACGCTTCCCACTAATCTCTTATATGGCAATTTTTTTTCTTTCCAATACATCCTCATATCCTATCGGACCCCACCCTGAGAGCGTACAGCGCAACATCGAAACCCAGAACCAGGATTGCTATGGGGGCGTAACAAATTGTTGTTGTTTTTTTTTTTTGGGGGGGGGGAGCAGAGGCAAAATGCTCAGAAACACCGCCTTAGATCTTTTCCTAATGAGCAGACTAGGGATAAATTATGACATTACCCTTGGACGATCTTATCATAATGTCGTTAAAATAAATAGTAGCATAAAAACAGTAATCAATATATGTGGCATTTTAAGTCTCGAGAGACGATCTTTTCCCCTTGCAAGCTCTTGTGTGATTGAAGAGGCCGATCCTTGATACCAGCTGCGATCGCAGGTTGGGCATATGTAGTCACCAGGCGCCGTTGCACTATCACCCTTCTTTCTGCTTCTATTGTGTATGGCATCTGCAATCAAAGACCCCTCCTTTATGCTCTCTCTCCATGTGGATCTATCTAGTGCCACCTCTTCCCAGTTGCTGGTGTCGATCTTAAAGAGCTTCATGTCCCGTTCACATACATCTGTATAACGCAAGAGTGGGCGACCAGCGGCTCTTCTGCCTTCTATTAGATCGCCATACAGAATATCCTGTGGGAGTTACCTACTGGCATTCTACGAACGTGGCCAAGCCAGCCAAGGCGTCTGCTGCTGATAACAGAGCGGATGTCCTGGCAACCTGCTCTTCGTAGCACTTCCTCATTGGATATCTTATCTTGCCACCTTATTTTAAAGATCCGCCTTAGGCATCGGAGGTGGCAGACATTCAGCGTTTTTTTCCTGCCATGAGTAGGTTGACCACGTTTCACTTCCGTATAGCAAGGTGCTCAATACACAGGTCCGGTAGACTAGAGCGTTAGTGCTGTTAGACAGCAATATGTTGTCCCAGACTCTTTTCTGCAACCGTGACATGGTGGCCATTGCCTTGGCTATCCTGTTGTTAATGTCATTATCCAGTAGAATGTTGTTGAATATGATGGAGCCAATGTAACAAAAGTGGTCTACAATCTCTAGTGGTTGGCCATTAATGCTTATTTGAGGTGCAGCATTTGTGTTTTGTACAAGTATCTTAGTCTTGCTCTGACTGATGTTTAAGCCGAACTTCTGGCAAGCAGCAGATAGTTTGTCAACTAGGGACTGTAGCTGGGTATCAGAATCAGCAACAATAGCTGCATCATCAGCATACAGGAGTTCCCTGATGAGTAACCTCCTGACCTTGGTTTTAGCCCGCAGCCTTGAAACATTGAATAGTTTTCCAGAGGATCTTGTATGGAGAAACACACCATCGTTTATGTCGTTGTATGCGTAATGCAGTAGACAGGAGAAGAATATGCCAAACAAAGTGGGTGCGAGCACACATCCCTGCTTGACACCACTGCAAACCTCAAAAGGTGCTGATTGGGCTCCATTAAATTTGACAGTGCATTTAGTTTCCTCATGGAAGCACTCAATTAATCAATATAATTACAAAAATAAACACTTATACCCTGCAATACATTTAATTTTAATCCACTATAGCCTATGGAAGCCACATTAAACTTTTAACGATAATGTCCAACAGAAAACGACTGTAATCAAACAGTTGATAACCTCTTGAACTATATTAAAAGCTATTATAAAAACATTATGAAAAAAATGTAATATAAATTTAAACATAAAAATAGCAATGAATGAATGCTACTTTAATACTTTAAAAAAAAACTATGCCAGCAGAAACAAAAATCATTCAATTTAAAAACGATAATGCAGAGTCTATACAAAGTTTCTTAAAATTAAACATCCTACCCAAAAATGAAATTCTCCCTTCTATTTTTTATAAGATTACACACATTCAATACTTTTTTTAGGAAGGAAAATTATATTTAATTTACAAGTACTCTCTCTATTTTATAATATGGCAGGCTTTTAGATTTTATGAACAATTAGATTTTTATTAAAACTTTCGAAAAAGTGTAGGGGCCTCCACAAACTTTAATCCGGCACTGGTATCATGACACAGGACAGAGTAACGAACTAATAATAGGAAACACATTTTTTAAAGAGAGAATATGTGTGAAAGAGACCAAAGAGAGAGAAAGAAAGAAAGAGAGACTGGGAGAAAGAGAGACAAAGAGAGTGATGAAGTAGTTTAACAGAACATAAAGTAAAACAAAAGTAACACAAAGAGCCCCCACCCAAAAAAAATTACCGCCACCAAACTGAAACCCGATTTCCTGTTTTAAGTATCCAATAAAATCAGACCGGGTCATCGTCTGCCCAGCTATGGCGGACAGCTAAAAGCTGTTTACACAGCCTGATGGGAAGGACAGCCGAGAAGGAGGAAATGACTTTGAGAAATGGAGAAATCGTGTTTCACGGTGGGCGTCCACTGGTCCAGAGACAATATCGTCTTGGGTTACAAACTAACTACCATTGATTAGTGGACAGCATTGTCTCGTGGATGCGCCTTACTTCACGAGACTTGAACGAGAGGTGGGAGAATGGTCAAGAAAGCTAAAGGAATCAAATAAAAAAGATACATTTAACGTGTATTCTGTCTATGGCTAGTTATCTTTGAGTTTATTTTATAAATTTTAGACGTTAATAACGTCCCAAGAGCACGCACGTGACTGTCTAGTCATGCAGGTTAATCAAAAACTTAAAACCTTTATATGTTGCTGTTTTACTGGCTGTTTCAGTCAACTCATCCCATGCTCTAATGGCATAAGGGAAGATGGAGAACTTGTACGAATTTGTTCTAGTTTACTGAATAAGAAATGTGCCTTGATCTTCGTGTTTTTCTAAGTATTTTTACAAAGCTTATATTAACTCACTTCCTATTCACGGATCAAGTTGAAACTTTGTGAAATTATTCATTGTCGATGTCAACACGTGAACATAATTTGTAAAAAAAACAAGATTACAAAGAGAGTTTGTGTGATACACAAACTCAGAGGCGGCCCCCGTCAGAGTCGGATCCTTGTCAGATCCGCCTATTCGCAAGATGTTTCGGAATATCCTTCTAAGTTGAAAATATTTAACTTCTCGCTGGAAGACGGAGGATGGCGAGCAGGGTATAAACCTGCCTTATCTTGATGTTTGCGCACTAGACTTTAGTTCGGATTTATCGTTGGTCCCTGGCTCAATTCCTGAATGCTCCCATCCTTAAACAATCGCAATATTTCTGAAAGAACAGTAAAAGTTAAATCATATTTTAAAAAACTTTAGTGTTTTTTTTATCTAATCGTGACGGACAGACCAACCAACAGACAAAACGCACATAAATATGATTCTTTCATTCTAATGGGGGCACTAAACAATTTTATTGTCATTGCCGGGCTTTACGCTAGTACACGAAAGTCGCTGCTAAAAGTTCATTTTAAAAAATGTGCGTGATATCTACATTCCAAGAGCATTTCTTATAGTAACATTTCCTCCCTTAAATTTACGTAATTGTTTCAAAATTGTCGTTTTGTTATTAAAAAATCGCTTGCATAATTAATTTTATAAATTAAACGGTTTGCTTTTAGAAAACTAAAAGTAGCCGTTGCACCTAAACTTTTCAAGCCGCATTTAATGGTCAAAAAAATGTTTTTCGTATCTCTTCTAGTTTTGGCGCCCTGAGTGTGACAGACGGACAGACGGACATTTTGCACAAGCCTAATAGCGGATTTTCCTCTTACGGGGGCCGCTAAAAATTGAACAATTTTTTTTATTAATTAGTGGTAATTATTATTTTACATAGAAAACGAGAAATAAATCTTCCAGTAAATTGCGTTATTGAGCCTTTTTTTGTCTCTTTATGTTTTAAAAGGTATTTTTATATTTTGCTTATATTAGTTTTGGTGTTTCTAAATTATAGCTCAGTGTTTCATTATTCCTTTTATTTTTGGCATAAAAATATATCGATTAATGCTATACATTGGTCCTGTTTAAGAACAAAATGTCAAATCTCATAGCCTCCAAACCCAATATCTATGAGACCCATATGTTCTATAACAAATGTGGCATAATATATGAAATTCGTTTATTTTTTTGTTGTTGTTTCTACACCAGTAACTGCAGTTAAAAAAAATATACTGACACCTAATTTGATTAAAAACTATTTATCAGAGCCTCGAATATTTATTTCTACGATGGGCGTAGACAAGTGATTCTCTTTATCGCGTAGCACCCTTTAAGACGGCCTCTAAATGCAGGATTGATGAAATATGCATTCTTGTCCAGTCTTTTAATTTGTTTAAATCTAGATGTGTCATCACAAAATTAACTCTTTCTCTCCGTAATTATTTACCACATTTTGGTGGATTCAACGTTGGTATCTTCAGTTAGGAGAGAAAGAGTTAAATATGTTTCGACACAATATAACACACACTTAATCACTGAACTATAGATAACACTCACTATATCATGATATGAAAATGAACACGAAGATCTAAAAGTATTGCGATCCCTACAGAACATCATACATGCCTGTCAACTGTATATTTTAAGGAATGAAATTACTTCTGCTGCCTTACTCACCTGTTTCGGGGACTTGTCTGGGTCAGATCTTGCTCCAATCCTGTCCAGAAGAAGAAAGATACATCCAAACGAGACTACGCCCAAAACCAGGTATGACGTCATCAGCTTCCATAGAACGGAACTGAGTACTTTCTGATCTGTGTAGACAAAAAGAAAAAAAAAATTACTTTGTGTGAACACAGGGTCTGGCTATTGTAAATCTTTGATAGGTAATTAATATTGATATTCGATTGAATCTTATTCACAAATTGAAATAAATTTTAATACTTTTTTTATTTTTCGTTTCCTTATTAGCGGCCCCCGTAAGGGGAAAAGCCGCTATTAGGTTTGTGCAAAATGTCCGTCTGTCCGTCTGTCACACTCAGGGCGCCAAAACTAGAAGAGATACGAAAAATATTTTTTCACCATTAAATGCGGCTTGAAAAGTTTAGGTGCAACGGCTACTTTTAGTTTTCTAAAAGCAAACCGTTTAATTTATAAAATTAATTTTGCAAGCGATTTTTTAATAATAAAACACCAATTCTGAAACAATTACGTAAATCTAAGGGAGGAAATGTTACTATAAGAAATTATCTCGGAATGTAGATATCACGCACATTTTTTAAAATGAATATCTGTCTGTCTGTCCGTCTGTCACACTCAGAGCGCCAAAACTAGAAGAGATACGAAAAATATTTTTTCACCATTAAATGCGGTTTGAAAAGTTTAGGTGCAACGGCTACTTTTAGTTTTCTAAAAGCAAACCGTTTAATTTATACAATTAATTATGCAAGCGATTTTTTAATAACAAAACACCAATTCTAAAACAATTACGTAAATGTAAGGGAGGAAATGTTACTATAAGAAATACTTCTATGATATAGATATCACGCACATTTTTTAAAATGAACTTTTAGCAGCGACTTTCGTGTACTAGCATAAAGCCCGGCAATGACATGATTCTAAACTGATTTCTTAATTATTGTTTTTAAATCATATTTTAAAAAAAAAATTGTTTAGTGCCCCCATTAGAATGAAAGAAGCATATTTTTTGTGCGTTTTGTCTGTTGGTTGGTCTGTGCGTCACGGTTAGAAAAAAAACACTAAAGGCTTTTGAAAATATGATTTAACCTTTACTGTTCTTTCAGAAATATTGCGATAAATCCGAACTAAAGTCTAGTGCGCAAACATCAAGATAAGGCAGGTTTATACCCTGCTCGCCATCCTCCGTCGTCCAGCGAGAGGTTAATTATTTTCAACTTAGAAGGAACATCCGAAACATCTTGCAAATAGGCAGATCTGATAGGGATCCGACTCCGACGGGGGCCGCCTTTGAGTTTGTGTATCACACAAACTCTCTTTGTAATCTTGTTTTTATGTATGTTTTCAGTTTACTCAGATTCATGTATGACAACGGAATAAAGTATATATTCTTACTCTCTTTAAATAGCGTTTTTAACGAAACGTTTGCGTGGTGAGAGGGTTAATAGTCGAACCTTGGAATCAAATCTTTGAATCGGAATACTTGATTTTTATGATTCGTATATCTTTGAACGCTTCTGTATCTGGCGGGCACCTAAAAAAGTATCGAGGTCGTTTGGGAGAAGCGCAAATCTTCGTATGGAAAACATTTGACCTTAGGAGATTTGTGTCAACTTGACCTAGCTGAATAAAGCTTTAAGTCGCGAAGGACAATAATTGTATACAAAACAATGTTTTCATCTCCTACGTTTCGAAACCTTTGACCTTTCTGTTTCGTTTTACGAGGGGGGGGGGCACGGTGGTCAAATGGTTAAGCGCTTGGCTTCCGAACCTGAGGTCCAGTGTTCGAATCCCGGTGAAGACTGGTATTTTGAACTTTGAGGTTTTAAGATCCACCCAACTCTAATGGGTACCTGACTTTAGTTGGGGAAAGTTAAGGCGGTTCCATCTGTCTCTTTGGCCAAAGGTTAACGAGCAGGATGTCATGTGGCCAGCACAACGACCAACCGCCTTTACTTTCCCCAACTTAAGTCAGATACCCATTCGAGCTCACTAAAAATCCAGATATTAAAAGTCCAAGTCTTTACCAAGATTCGAACCCAGGATGCCAAGCGCTTAACCATTCAGTCACCCCCCCCCCCCCAAAAAAAAAAAAAAACTAACTTAAATATAGGTAGTTTATATATATATATATTTATAGTCTGGACAACGTCTAATACTTATATATTGTTTTATTCAGTATTTGTAAGAGCTCCGTTATCTATCGTAACAGACTGGAAATACCATGAGTACATTTAATGTTGTCCAATGAGAACTCCCCGCCCTAGTCGAGACGTGAAGCTAGCAATCGGTATTGGGCCACGGGGGAGTCTCGGGCCACAGACGACTATCAGGCCACACATGGCCAACTGATCGAAAGACGCAGACTTTTATTCGTGACACTAATCCAATGAAACTTCTCTGTCCAGCACGATGGATCGCTGGAATGTTCCCTGCGTCATGGCGTCTCATACTAACAACTTTTAAAAACAAGGTTACAAAGAGAGTTTGTGTGGAAACACAACTCAGAATGGGCCCACGAAGTGGTTCACCCAAGCAGGTAAAACGGCAGGTATTTGTTTACCTTAATATCAGAAGGTATGAACTACAAACAATCAACAATCACAACCAAATCTCAGCCAATACATAAAGAAGAAGCATGCAGTATCGAAAATGTTGCTGATATTGTTGTATTGTTACTCCGATGAAAGATATGATACCTCATGGCACGGGGATATAGTAATGTCATTATTATTTCATTGTAAATATTCATGTGTATTTAATATATTGATTGTTACGAACCTCTTTGAACCTGGCCTAAATGATGTTATTGAATGATTATCTATTAAATGGTTTTGTAATGTGCCAATCACTTATTCTAGGTGTCAGTTTAAAACAATTGTATTACCTCCAGTGAATACTTTTAAAAATGCTTATTTTATACAAAAAAAAAGGTTGAATATTTATTTTAAAAATTTAAACGTTTCGCTTTCAGAAAAGTAGCCGTTGTACCAGAAATTTTAAAGATCTAAAGTATTATTATGTATTTTCTAGATTTTGCGATTGAAACGGGACGGACGGACAGTCAGACAAAACAGCAGGGGCCGCTAAAAAAAAAAAATAAGGGGTCGTTCGCTAATGACGTCACGCAAAAAATGTGTTATTCTTTTTACCCCCTCACCTCCCCCTTGTCACAATTGTCACAATTTCTCAACTCCCCTCCCCCCTAGATCGTGACGTCATTTAGGAACAACCCCTAACTTATTAACATTTCCTTTATTCTAAGTACCGGATACACACGCAAAAGTGATATATTTATAGTTTTCCGCCATAGATGAAAATATCTAGATCTAATATAAAAGAAATACATTTCTAACTTTTTTAACATTTACACTTCAAATGACTCGTTTTTTCCAATTTGCATAAATGTTAGCTTTATTACATTTCCGACCAACCGGTCAAATTTCGAAAGAAGTTTGGTCACGATGTGATAAGAAAATAAAAAGTTACAAAAATAGAATTTTGTTTTTTTTACACACACAAAAAAAGATTAGAACTGCAAGTATTCTTTCCTGTATTGACCTTCAAACTAGATACAAACGATGTGGACAAGTTCAGACCGAGGCTGTTAAGTTGTCCAAGCTTATCAGATATTTATAGGACGTCTGATAGATGCAGACGATAAAAGAGGAGAGGCGAACTTGAGATGAAACGCTGATCAAACAAGCAGACGTCACGTTGTAAGGCGGGAATGAGTTGATCCTATGCGATCTATGTGATGGCTGGAGTGTCAGTGCGCAAGACTTGCGGGGGGGGGGACAGCATTTCGAGAAGACACAACTATCTTTCCATGTTGATCATCTTTTTGTGTTCTTTCTCTTCCTCTTTCAATCTCTCTCTCTTTTTATCTCTCTGTCTCTCTTTTTCTCCGTCTTTTTCTCTCTGTCTCCCTGTCACTGTATTTCTCTTTTTTCTTCCTGTTTCTCTCTCTTTCTCTCTCTGTCTCTCTTTTTCTCTTTCTCTCGTTCTCTCTCTCTCTTTCTCTGTCAATATGTCTTTTCCTGGTTTTTTTCTTTGACAATCACTAACATTGTCTGTGACAATTACAAACAGTCTATTGAGTCTATGACAATCACTAACAATGTCTCTGACAATTACAAACAGTCTATTGAGTCTATGACAATCACTAAAAATCTCTGACTATCACAAACAGTCTCTCTATCAATTACAGTCTGTGGCAATCCTTAACCATCTTCTTAGACAATCACTAACAATTTCTGACAATCACTAACGAATTCTGACAATCACTAACCGTCTCTTTGACAATCACCAAAAAATCTCTCTGACAATCATTAATAATCGCTCTAACAAGCTCTCTAACAATAAGTAACAATATCAGACAATCACTAACAATTTCTCCGAAATCACTTAAGATCTCTGACAATCACTAACATTTTTTTCTGACAATCACTTACGATCTCTGACAATCACTAACATTTTTTCTGACAATCACTTACGATCTCTGACAATCACTAACAATCTCTCAAACAATCACTAACAACCTCTCTAACAATTTCCCTGTTACATCCACTCGTTACATTATTTCTAATAGCATGTTCACTAGCATGTATACACAAACACCTAAATTCGTCACTCTATACAAAAAACAAATTGAGAAGGTCAAGTTTAAAAGTCATAGAATCATAGAGAGGCTATGCAATTGACAACTGATGTCAATGCGTGAAGGCTACATCTGTTGCTAGGGTACCATGACAAAGTGCCCTCGGCGTCACTGAGGCTCCCGCTCGGAGCTGAGCTTCGACCAGGAAGTGGACTGAGGTCACTAATTGACCAGTCGTTAACAGATTCAACATGTCCAGTCCAGTTGTTCAGCAACCCCCACACCGCCACCCAGCTCGCTTTGTTCTAGCGCCATGTCCTAACTAGTTCATCCCTAGCCAAGACTAACGGTCAGCTAATTAGCACTTGTGGTCACTTTACGTTGAGAAGTTAACGATCGCCTGACCAGACATCAGAACAAGATTAACACATTTACGTGTAAAGTCTTTTGGGACCTGGAACCAACTCAAATTACGAATTTACCAAGGGTTCCAAAAGTTTTTTTGTTTTAAAGACTCTCTCTTATTAGTTTTCAACTGATATGAGACTAATAACCACGCCTATTGACCTACTTTATGAAAGTAGAATTGGTGTACAATTAAGTCATTAAGTCGGTATTATCTTAAGAATATGGGTCACCAGGGCTCCTCCTCCAATCATACAAATTTGTGCACTGACCACCATATTTTTTTCAAGTTTAAAGACCAACTGAAGAGATTTTTAGCGGCCCCCGAAAGGGGAAAAGACGCTATTAGTTTTGTGTGGCCTGTCTGTCAGTCTGTCTGTCTGTCTGTCCGTCCCGTTTAGATCTCAGAAAGTAGAAGAGAAAATGAAAATCTGACATTACAATAATTAAGATCATTCAAAGTTCTGATGCAACGGCTACTTTTTCTTTTATAAAAGCTCAAAATCTAATTTTTAAAAATCACTTATGCAAGCAGTTTTTTAAAGAGAAAACCCTAATTAGTATGCATTATAAATCAGACCTAATTTAAGACAATTAATAATGTTATACATTTCCTTTTATTTCACGTTTACCTTTACTTGAACATAAAAGTATTTACTATCTAAGTAACCAACCCGAAAAGAGGCATAATGTCTAAGGACTACTGGGGCACTACATAAGATCTGTCAACCTTCTATCTACATTCTAATCTGTCATTTGTCTTTGATATAATTTCATTCGGATGTTCTTTCTGAAAATATTAAAACCTGCCTGGGTAGACCACTTCGGGGACCGATTTTAAGTTTGTGTTTCCACACAAACTGTCTTTGTACCCTTGTTTTTATTGAGATTGCTATTGATTTGGAGAGTAGATAGCATGATTGCTATTGATTTGGAGAGTAGATAGCATAAAGTTAGTTTATAAAATGTGAGAAAAAGTAATTGTGTAAAAAATAACGAGATTTGAAAATCAGCTTTAATGGCCGAAAGCGGAAGTGGCGTCGGCTTAGGATCGGGAAAAAAATGTAAAATAAAAATAGACATAGATGAATACGTTGTTGATAGCGATTCAAATGATAGCTCTAGATCTAGCAGTCAAACAATTTTAAATCCTATACTCTTAAGCGAGCAATTCTTGTATATATATATCTTCTATTTCGAAAACGGCTCTAACGATTTTCTTTAAAATTTCAACGTATCTAAATGTTAGTGAGAAAAACATTTTCAGCTCATTGGCCACATCGGAAAACTCGAGTTCGACCGTTATTTCGATACATAAAATGTCTCGTTGTAAAATTAATATTGGCTTCAATATATTTATGAATGAAAGTTATGAATGAAAGTTCTCCATGACGTAAACGGGAAAAACGCTGCTTACGTCACTAGGCTTACCGTAGTACACTAAAATATTTCTTTGCAAACATTTAGAGATATGAATGAAGGGATGTGTAAAACTAAAAGCAGACCATTAATTTTGGTTAGAATAATTTATGAATGAAAGTTTTCCATGACGTAAACGGAAAAAACGCTGCTTACGTCACTAGGCTTACCATAGAACACTAAAATATTTCTTTCCAAACAAGAACGCATTTAGAGATATGAATGAAGGGATGTGGAAAACTAAAAAGCAGACCACGGGCTGCAACACCACTGGGATGGAAGGATGGCAAGCCGGTATGAACTTCTTATTGTCCGACAGTCAGGCTGGGCAGGGGCTTTTATTTAACCGAGCAAGGCTCGGCCACCTGATATTGATACTTATGATGGGATGGAGTAAAATGATTCTGAAGATAACGCATAAGAATCTACTTTTGTTTCTTCTAATATAGAGTAGAGGTCTAGACTTTTTAATTATTATAATTATAGATAGATAGCTCTAGATATAGGAATATAGTGTCATTATTGACCATCTTCTTGTTTGGTACAAAGTGTATTCATTGTAGTCATGAACTTCCTACCAAGTAATAGAAAACGACTAGAAATTTGTGCTCGTTGAGCCTGGCATAAATACACTTATAAAATCGCATGAACCTTATCCATGTAATTATTTTTACTCAGGGGAGGACTGGCTATATGGGCATTTGGGCAAATGCCCGGTGGGCCGGTACCTTAATGGGCCTGTAGGGTCACAGAAAGGGCCACATGGATGCCCTTATGTATTAAATTGTTAACTGCTTTATAATATTCTCTCTTCTGAGCATCGCGTTTAAAAGAAATCTCTCTACATTGCAATACTAATTTCATGTAAAAAAGTTTCCGACATAATATACTAGCCTACATCCGTGGACAGTGCTACTAGTAGGCTCAATCTTTTTTATGGCCTACAGTCTACAGACTTAGCGATTAATAAGCAACATAAGGCCTTTATTTCTAATGAAAATATAGAGCTCACTGTGTGCATGTTTACATTTATTGATACTCAAACTTAACATAACTATTTTGAGGACAGGCTTGCCTATAATTGGATGCCCATCATATGATATACAATTTATGGGCCAGATTGTATTGAAATGCCCGGGCCGATTTTAACAACCAGTCAGCCCCCGTCTTTACTCTATTTTAAACAAAGGTGATAATCTCAATAAAAAAAACCTCAACTAAATGTTGTTTTTTTTAATTTATTTATTTAATATACATTTATGTGGCTTTTTCATTTGGAGATGCTTGGCCAAGTTTTGACTAATATCAGGTGGCCGAGCCTTGCTCGGTTAAATAATTTCATATA
>JADKLZ010023700.1:591-18199 GCA_021533235.1 Biomphalaria straminea | reverse complement strand
GTACAAACTGTCCATCTTTGAGACACACGTACACTAATGTACAAACTTTCCATCTTTGAGACACATGTACACTCTCAGGCACATCCTTCACTTGGACACGCCCGCAGCATTCTGTACACTCAGAGACACCTACACTCGTACAGACACACGTACTGTCATGTATATCTATATAGGCCTATATATACTTTCAGCCTATATATATATATATATATTCACATGACATGTCTAAGAAAAATACTAAATGTCAAATGGCAGGACAGAATGCCAGATACTGAAGTCCTTCAAAGAGCTGGTTTGAAAAGCATCCACACAATCCTGATGCAGTCCCAGCTGCGATGGGCAGGACACGTGTGCAGGATGGAGGACCACCGCATCCCAAAACGTCTCATGTATGGCCAATTAAGAGAAGGCAAGCGCTCGCAAGGTGGTCAAAAAAAGCGCTACAAAGACACCCTCAAAGCTTCTCTAAAGGAGTTTAACATTGACCCAGGCACCTGGGAGACAGAGGCACATGACAGAGTACCATGGCGCCGCGCTGTGAGATCCGGCGCACAGGTTGCTGAGGAAAAAAGAACAACGCTTGCAAAAGAAAAACGCCAGAGAAGGAAAGCAAGGCAAACGACACTAGCTCCAGCTGGAATTACCTGCCCAGAGTGCGGCCGAACATTCCGGGCTCGCATAGGTCTCACCAGCCACATGAGGAGGCATAAAACCCCAGTGCAAAGCCCTCAGCCCACTGGATGACAAAGTGGTCATCATCGAACCACGATGGACGAACTATATATATATATATATATATAATAAACACATTATTTGAAACACGCAAACACGCCTCCTTTCACGAACTCCACAAGCTTTCAAAAACTCTGTATCTTTCAAAACACGCATTCTATCAGACAAATAAAATTCAATATACGCATACTTTCAAAAACATTTCAACTTTCACAATCTTGTCAATTGTTAAAGAAACTCTCCAACACTCGCTATCACACTCCACCTCGCGATTACTCACACAGCCACATGTACTAAGCCCAACCTCACACTGTCACAATACAACCAAGCCACGCAGAACACACCTTTATTAACTTAACACCTAAGCCACGCCCATATTTACACAATCTCGCATATTTCCATTCACGCCTTTATTGACTATACACCCGAGCCACGCCTATATTCACACCGTCACGCCTTTATTTTCACCCAAGCCACGCCTATATTCACACAGCCACGCCTATATTCACACAGCCACGCCTATATTCACACTCAAGCCACGCCTATATTCCCTGACAACTCTGCCACTCCCACGACTGCCTCTTATCAGACTGCTACACGTGTACACACCCTATCATCAAGGCAATGTGCACGATTCCTCCAAACCCCAGCACGACTTCTCGCGGGATTTTGTGAGAGAAGATAGCCACAAATATTGCACCAAACACTGTAGAGCCGCCTAAAGTAATCATACAATATCCCACATAGTTGACACCCAGACTGCAAGTCACGAAGTACTGGAATCATTGGAAAAGAGAAAAGAGCAAATTAAAATCAACACATGGCTCTTGTAAATAGCACAGCATATGATATCATTTATCGTCTTTAGGGCAATGCGAAATGATAATAGCTTTGAAGTTTTTTTTTTTGGTTATGGTATAATCTTTAATATTTTATTATTTTAATGGATCTTGTATACCACTATGATTTAGTATGAAATACTGTACATGTATATCAAATAGGTAGAGTATGACTTACTTACTTAGACTTAGGTCCTCCCGCGCCGTTCGGCGCATTGGGCGGCAAGCTGTCTCCATAATGATCTGTCATTGGCAATGTCTGAAGCCTCCTCCCATCTGGTGTCCACTGTTTTGAGGTCCTCCATGAAGGTATGACGCCAAGTTATACGAGGACGTCCCTGTTTGCGTTTTCCTCGTATTGGCCTCCATGTCATCGCAATTCTTGGTATGCGTAGTTCATTTTGTCGTAGAACATGTCCCGCAAACCTCATGCGACGTTCTGTCACAACCTCACTGAGTGTTCGACTCCCAGTTCGGCATAGGATTTCCTTGTTTGAGACCCGATCTGTGTAACTGACTCTCAGAATCCGTCTGAGCCATTTTTGTTGAGCCACATTTAGTCTCTTCTCAATTTTGACAGATGACTTCCATGTCTCACATGCATATGTTGCAGTTGGAATGACAATTGTGTTGAGAAGGTGTATTTTTGTCTCGAGTCCAATGGCTTGGCTTGTCCAAATAGGCTGCAGCCTTTGGAAAATGCTCCCTGCCTTTCCTATTCGGCACACTACATCA
This sequence comes from Biomphalaria straminea, assembly GCA_021533235.1. Classification (NCBI taxonomy): domain Eukaryota; kingdom Metazoa; phylum Mollusca; class Gastropoda; family Planorbidae; genus Biomphalaria; species Biomphalaria straminea. Next base: position 15,893 of record JADKLZ010023700.1, on the reverse strand, counting down.
TGGTATGCATCCCCATCATTTGTTATGATGCTGCCAAGGTAAGTGAACTTGTCCAACTCTTCAAGTGTTGACTCGCCAAGTCTGACAGGGGCACCCTTTGCCTTATATCCCACTCGCAAAATTTTTGTCTTATCCAAGTTTATGCGGAGGCCAATTTTGGGTGCCTCTCTATCTAGGCTCTCCGTCATTTCTTGTATACTTTTATTTGTCGCCCCGAGTAGTGCAACGTCATCGGCGAAGTCCAAGTCCGTCATTCGGTTTTGTTAGGTAGAGTATGCTTATGATTAAATCTATATATCAATAAAGCACTCTAAAAGTGTTGGCCTATACACTTATAGTGCTTAAAATGCAGTACATGGTGTATTTTTTTTAAAGAAATTAGGAATTTTTTAATGAATTCAAAATCGAACATTTTGACATTTCTTATAATCTAAGAAAGAATAATAAGTTACCTGATTGTAGTCTGAATAAATAAATCCCTGTTGCATACCATTAAACATTAACAGAGGTATCAGCAGACGTAGAGTTGGGTGTCGAACAAGTTGGCTAACATGTTGCTCGATTATCTGGCCAAAGCAAAAAAAAAGCTTGATATCATCTTACAATATATCAACAATTAAGATATATACATAGTACAGATGTTCCTTCAAGTAAGATTTTAAACTTTTTAACTTGAATTTTAGCGTTCATTAAACTCTACGCTCTCCTTAATCATTGGGTGTGTTTATATGGTGACGATAGGGCGAGGTTACTGGTTAGTGATTGGTTTTGATTGATGTAATAGGTGGCGTTGTGGTTACATTTGAGACGACGTATTAATTGACTTTTAACTCTGAAAACTTTTTTCCCCTTCACTCTGGCATGATATTTTGTCACCGGTCATTAGATGCTTGCACATGCTGTACGTAGACTACTAAACCGTTGTAGGCGTAATGTAGCTTGACTAATTGAACTTCAAAAAACTTGTATAAACTTCCTTTTGTGAATAAAACTAAATATAACTTTGTTAATGAGATTTACAAAATCAAGATGATATGAGATAAAATAAGTGTAGTAGACTTAAGTAGATCTAATAGTATTCTCTACCAAAATCTAGATCTAACTCACTTCAATACACAGCCTTTCAGTCTTACGTTCTGGAGTCGTCTCCCTTCACTAAGACCAAGTGACGACAACGCCACCTATGTTGCATCATTCAGAACCCATCGGTAAAGTCTGCCCACCGTCACCATAGAAACATATACACACACACACACACACACCCCATAACTTTCAGGCAACCCGTTCTATGCTATAATGATACTTGGAAAGAAAGAGTACGTGTTTGACCTAGATATTGTTTAATAATAATAATAATCTTTATTGTCCATAAGGAAATTTGTCTTACAATTTGTGCATTATACCAAACAAAACATTTATAACTATAAAGAGAAACAAAATGCTCATTCACACCAGACTCACTCACAATTTACATGTCAAAAGTTTACATCAGATTGTTTCTGTTTAATAATTTAATTGCCAGAGGAACAAACGAATTTTTGTGTCTGTTTGTCTTTGCTATCGGTGTTTAGTATCTCTTTTGTGATGGTAAAATCACAAAATCCTGACCCAAAGGGTGATTTCTTATTTCTAGAATCTTTTTAGATTTGTAAGGATATTTGTCTCAAACAGCTGCCCAAGCGGGGTTTGTTTTTTGCCAATGACTTTACCAGCAGCATTTAGTATTCTCTGGAGTTTATTTTATTCTTAGTGCTTAGATTGCCATACCAGGCAGTGATATTAAAAATGTAAAATATTTCCGATGTGATGGTGATAAAACATAGCCAAGACCTTTTCGCTAACATTAAAATATGACAGTTTTCTAAGTAATCGTAATCTTTGCTGCCCTTTTTTGCTGATATAATCAGTATTTGCTCTAAAAAAAAAAGTATACACAAAAAAGGGGCATGGAAAACGTCCTGGAAATGAAGACCGATCACTATACTCTTCGTTTGTCCCCCCCCCCCCCCAAAAAAAAAAAAGCAGTAGACTATTTTCACTGTAGTTATAAGTCTCTGTATTATAACCAAGCAAAATGTCAATATTTAATATGTATATATATATAGGCCCCTATATATAGTAAAAGACGCTGTCATCTTCTAATTTAAAAATGTTTGACATTTTCGCGATAGTCGTCTGCAAAAAAACGGATTCAAAACTTTTTCAAAAAGACATTTCAACGCGCGAATCTTCCCGACTCTCCTATGTCAAAACGGTTGAACATCTCCAGACATTCTTGCAGCATTACATTGACAACTTTTGACTAACACAAAAAAGTTCCTCGCATAATAGTAGTGGCCAGTTCTTAATAAGACTCAATTTGACATGCCTATTGGCCCATCACATTCTTTTTTAATGCATTGTTTTTTGTTGTTGTTGTTGTTTTTACATGCGCTCTTCTTAGTATGATGGAGTGTAGAGTGTAGACGAAGGATGAATTTCAGAAGCTCAGAATTGAGAAAATGCTTGGATTCGGGGAGCTTACAGCGCTTCTCAGTCCCCCCTCCCCGCCTCTCGAATCCATATTTTTTTCTCGTATACAAAACATTAATAATTAACAACAACCACTTTTTTGTTCAAAAAAAAAAAAAAAAAGATTAAAGCCACTACTTTGGTGAACATTCACTGCGTAAACGCAAAGAAAAAACGAAAAATTTCGACATATTAATAGCTTTTATAGCTTTTTTTTTTATCTAGCGCTACTTTCATGCTTATAGCATGCTCAGAGCGCTTTGGTCCAATCTCATTTGTGGACCTGTAGGGGGGGGAGGGGGTATCTAGGAGTTGGTTTCCCGTGCTGCCTTTGGGCGCTCAGTAAACACAACTCTGCCCGAGTCGGGTGTCGAGCCTCGAGCCCCCTTCTAGGTAGCCAAGCAAGCCAAGATCAAGCCGCACTTAGCCTCTCGACCACGCTTCCCACTAATCTCTTATATGGCAATTTTTTTTCTTTCCAATACATCCTCATATCCTATCGGACCCCACCCTGAGAGCGTACAGCGCAACATCGAAACCCAGAACCAGGATTGCTATGGGGGCGTAACAAATTGTTGTTGTTTTTTTTTTTTGGGGGGGGGGAGCAGAGGCAAAATGCTCAGAAACACCGCCTTAGATCTTTTCCTAATGAGCAGACTAGGGATAAATTATGACATTACCCTTGGACGATCTTATCATAATGTCGTTAAAATAAATAGTAGCATAAAAACAGTAATCAATATATGTGGCATTTTAAGTCTCGAGAGACGATCTTTTCCCCTTGCAAGCTCTTGTGTGATTGAAGAGGCCGATCCTTGATACCAGCTGCGATCGCAGGTTGGGCATATGTAGTCACCAGGCGCCGTTGCACTATCACCCTTCTTTCTGCTTCTATTGTGTATGGCATCTGCAATCAAAGACCCCTCCTTTATGCTCTCTCTCCATGTGGATCTATCTAGTGCCACCTCTTCCCAGTTGCTGGTGTCGATCTTAAAGAGCTTCATGTCCCGTTCACATACATCTGTATAACGCAAGAGTGGGCGACCAGCGGCTCTTCTGCCTTCTATTAGATCGCCATACAGAATATCCTGTGGGAGTTACCTACTGGCATTCTACGAACGTGGCCAAGCCAGCCAAGGCGTCTGCTGCTGATAACAGAGCGGATGTCCTGGCAACCTGCTCTTCGTAGCACTTCCTCATTGGATATCTTATCTTGCCACCTTATTTTAAAGATCCGCCTTAGGCATCGGAGGTGGCAGACATTCAGCGTTTTTTTCCTGCCATGAGTAGGTTGACCACGTTTCACTTCCGTATAGCAAGGTGCTCAATACACAGGTCCGGTAGACTAGAGCGTTAGTGCTGTTAGACAGCAATATGTTGTCCCAGACTCTTTTCTGCAACCGTGACATGGTGGCCATTGCCTTGGCTATCCTGTTGTTAATGTCATTATCCAGTAGAATGTTGTTGAATATGATGGAGCCAATGTAACAAAAGTGGTCTACAATCTCTAGTGGTTGGCCATTAATGCTTATTTGAGGTGCAGCATTTGTGTTTTGTACAAGTATCTTAGTCTTGCTCTGACTGATGTTTAAGCCGAACTTCTGGCAAGCAGCAGATAGTTTGTCAACTAGGGACTGTAGCTGGGTATCAGAATCAGCAACAATAGCTGCATCATCAGCATACAGGAGTTCCCTGATGAGTAACCTCCTGACCTTGGTTTTAGCCCGCAGCCTTGAAACATTGAATAGTTTTCCAGAGGATCTTGTATGGAGAAACACACCATCGTTTATGTCGTTGTATGCGTAATGCAGTAGACAGGAGAAGAATATGCCAAACAAAGTGGGTGCGAGCACACATCCCTGCTTGACACCACTGCAAACCTCAAAAGGTGCTGATTGGGCTCCATTAAATTTGACAGTGCATTTAGTTTCCTCATGGAAGCACTCAATTAATCAATATAATTACAAAAATAAACACTTATACCCTGCAATACATTTAATTTTAATCCACTATAGCCTATGGAAGCCACATTAAACTTTTAACGATAATGTCCAACAGAAAACGACTGTAATCAAACAGTTGATAACCTCTTGAACTATATTAAAAGCTATTATAAAAACATTATGAAAAAAATGTAATATAAATTTAAACATAAAAATAGCAATGAATGAATGCTACTTTAATACTTTAAAAAAAAACTATGCCAGCAGAAACAAAAATCATTCAATTTAAAAACGATAATGCAGAGTCTATACAAAGTTTCTTAAAATTAAACATCCTACCCAAAAATGAAATTCTCCCTTCTATTTTTTATAAGATTACACACATTCAATACTTTTTTTAGGAAGGAAAATTATATTTAATTTACAAGTACTCTCTCTATTTTATAATATGGCAGGCTTTTAGATTTTATGAACAATTAGATTTTTATTAAAACTTTCGAAAAAGTGTAGGGGCCTCCACAAACTTTAATCCGGCACTGGTATCATGACACAGGACAGAGTAACGAACTAATAATAGGAAACACATTTTTTAAAGAGAGAATATGTGTGAAAGAGACCAAAGAGAGAGAAAGAAAGAAAGAGAGACTGGGAGAAAGAGAGACAAAGAGAGTGATGAAGTAGTTTAACAGAACATAAAGTAAAACAAAAGTAACACAAAGAGCCCCCACCCAAAAAAAATTACCGCCACCAAACTGAAACCCGATTTCCTGTTTTAAGTATCCAATAAAATCAGACCGGGTCATCGTCTGCCCAGCTATGGCGGACAGCTAAAAGCTGTTTACACAGCCTGATGGGAAGGACAGCCGAGAAGGAGGAAATGACTTTGAGAAATGGAGAAATCGTGTTTCACGGTGGGCGTCCACTGGTCCAGAGACAATATCGTCTTGGGTTACAAACTAACTACCATTGATTAGTGGACAGCATTGTCTCGTGGATGCGCCTTACTTCACGAGACTTGAACGAGAGGTGGGAGAATGGTCAAGAAAGCTAAAGGAATCAAATAAAAAAGATACATTTAACGTGTATTCTGTCTATGGCTAGTTATCTTTGAGTTTATTTTATAAATTTTAGACGTTAATAACGTCCCAAGAGCACGCACGTGACTGTCTAGTCATGCAGGTTAATCAAAAACTTAAAACCTTTATATGTTGCTGTTTTACTGGCTGTTTCAGTCAACTCATCCCATGCTCTAATGGCATAAGGGAAGATGGAGAACTTGTACGAATTTGTTCTAGTTTACTGAATAAGAAATGTGCCTTGATCTTCGTGTTTTTCTAAGTATTTTTACAAAGCTTATATTAACTCACTTCCTATTCACGGATCAAGTTGAAACTTTGTGAAATTATTCATTGTCGATGTCAACACGTGAACATAATTTGTAAAAAAAACAAGATTACAAAGAGAGTTTGTGTGATACACAAACTCAGAGGCGGCCCCCGTCAGAGTCGGATCCTTGTCAGATCCGCCTATTCGCAAGATGTTTCGGAATATCCTTCTAAGTTGAAAATATTTAACTTCTCGCTGGAAGACGGAGGATGGCGAGCAGGGTATAAACCTGCCTTATCTTGATGTTTGCGCACTAGACTTTAGTTCGGATTTATCGTTGGTCCCTGGCTCAATTCCTGAATGCTCCCATCCTTAAACAATCGCAATATTTCTGAAAGAACAGTAAAAGTTAAATCATATTTTAAAAAACTTTAGTGTTTTTTTTATCTAATCGTGACGGACAGACCAACCAACAGACAAAACGCACATAAATATGATTCTTTCATTCTAATGGGGGCACTAAACAATTTTATTGTCATTGCCGGGCTTTACGCTAGTACACGAAAGTCGCTGCTAAAAGTTCATTTTAAAAAATGTGCGTGATATCTACATTCCAAGAGCATTTCTTATAGTAACATTTCCTCCCTTAAATTTACGTAATTGTTTCAAAATTGTCGTTTTGTTATTAAAAAATCGCTTGCATAATTAATTTTATAAATTAAACGGTTTGCTTTTAGAAAACTAAAAGTAGCCGTTGCACCTAAACTTTTCAAGCCGCATTTAATGGTCAAAAAAATGTTTTTCGTATCTCTTCTAGTTTTGGCGCCCTGAGTGTGACAGACGGACAGACGGACATTTTGCACAAGCCTAATAGCGGATTTTCCTCTTACGGGGGCCGCTAAAAATTGAACAATTTTTTTTATTAATTAGTGGTAATTATTATTTTACATAGAAAACGAGAAATAAATCTTCCAGTAAATTGCGTTATTGAGCCTTTTTTTGTCTCTTTATGTTTTAAAAGGTATTTTTATATTTTGCTTATATTAGTTTTGGTGTTTCTAAATTATAGCTCAGTGTTTCATTATTCCTTTTATTTTTGGCATAAAAATATATCGATTAATGCTATACATTGGTCCTGTTTAAGAACAAAATGTCAAATCTCATAGCCTCCAAACCCAATATCTATGAGACCCATATGTTCTATAACAAATGTGGCATAATATATGAAATTCGTTTATTTTTTTGTTGTTGTTTCTACACCAGTAACTGCAGTTAAAAAAAATATACTGACACCTAATTTGATTAAAAACTATTTATCAGAGCCTCGAATATTTATTTCTACGATGGGCGTAGACAAGTGATTCTCTTTATCGCGTAGCACCCTTTAAGACGGCCTCTAAATGCAGGATTGATGAAATATGCATTCTTGTCCAGTCTTTTAATTTGTTTAAATCTAGATGTGTCATCACAAAATTAACTCTTTCTCTCCTAACTGAAGATACCAACGTTGAATCCACCAAAATGTGGTAAATAATTACGGAGAGAAAGAGTTAAATATGTTTCGACACAATATAACACACACTTAATCACTGAACTATAGATAACACTCACTATATCATGATATGAAAATGAACACGAAGATCTAAAAGTATTGCGATCCCTACAGAACATCATACATGCCTGTCAACTGTATATTTTAAGGAATGAAATTACTTCTGCTGCCTTACTCACCTGTTTCGGGGACTTGTCTGGGTCAGATCTTGCTCCAATCCTGTCCAGAAGAAGAAAGATACATCCAAACGAGACTACGCCCAAAACCAGGTATGACGTCATCAGCTTCCATAGAACGGAACTGAGTACTTTCTGATCTGTGTAGACAAAAAGAAAAAAAAAATTACTTTGTGTGAACACAGGGTCTGGCTATTGTAAATCTTTGATAGGTAATTAATATTGATATTCGATTGAATCTTATTCACAAATTGAAATAAATTTTAATACTTTTTTTATTTTTCGTTTCCTTATTAGCGGCCCCCGTAAGGGGAAAAGCCGCTATTAGGTTTGTGCAAAATGTCCGTCTGTCCGTCTGTCACACTCAGGGCGCCAAAACTAGAAGAGATACGAAAAATATTTTTTCACCATTAAATGCGGCTTGAAAAGTTTAGGTGCAACGGCTACTTTTAGTTTTCTAAAAGCAAACCGTTTAATTTATAAAATTAATTTTGCAAGCGATTTTTTAATAATAAAACACCAATTCTGAAACAATTACGTAAATCTAAGGGAGGAAATGTTACTATAAGAAATTATCTCGGAATGTAGATATCACGCACATTTTTTAAAATGAATATCTGTCTGTCTGTCCGTCTGTCACACTCAGAGCGCCAAAACTAGAAGAGATACGAAAAATATTTTTTCACCATTAAATGCGGTTTGAAAAGTTTAGGTGCAACGGCTACTTTTAGTTTTCTAAAAGCAAACCGTTTAATTTATACAATTAATTATGCAAGCGATTTTTTAATAACAAAACACCAATTCTAAAACAATTACGTAAATGTAAGGGAGGAAATGTTACTATAAGAAATACTTCTATGATATAGATATCACGCACATTTTTTAAAATGAACTTTTAGCAGCGACTTTCGTGTACTAGCATAAAGCCCGGCAATGACATGATTCTAAACTGATTTCTTAATTATTGTTTTTAAATCATATTTTAAAAAAAAAATTGTTTAGTGCCCCCATTAGAATGAAAGAAGCATATTTTTTGTGCGTTTTGTCTGTTGGTTGGTCTGTGCGTCACGGTTAGAAAAAAAACACTAAAGGCTTTTGAAAATATGATTTAACCTTTACTGTTCTTTCAGAAATATTGCGATAAATCCGAACTAAAGTCTAGTGCGCAAACATCAAGATAAGGCAGGTTTATACCCTGCTCGCCATCCTCCGTCGTCCAGCGAGAGGTTAATTATTTTCAACTTAGAAGGAACATCCGAAACATCTTGCAAATAGGCAGATCTGATAGGGATCCGACTCCGACGGGGGCCGCCTTTGAGTTTGTGTATCACACAAACTCTCTTTGTAATCTTGTTTTTATGTATGTTTTCAGTTTACTCAGATTCATGTATGACAACGGAATAAAGTATATATTCTTACTCTCTTTAAATAGCGTTTTTAACGAAACGTTTGCGTGGTGAGAGGGTTAATAGTCGAACCTTGGAATCAAATCTTTGAATCGGAATACTTGATTTTTATGATTCGTATATCTTTGAACGCTTCTGTATCTGGCGGGCACCTAAAAAAGTATCGAGGTCGTTTGGGAGAAGCGCAAATCTTCGTATGGAAAACATTTGACCTTAGGAGATTTGTGTCAACTTGACCTAGCTGAATAAAGCTTTAAGTCGCGAAGGACAATAATTGTATACAAAACAATGTTTTCATCTCCTACGTTTCGAAACCTTTGACCTTTCTGTTTCGTTTTACGAGGGGGGGGGGCACGGTGGTCAAATGGTTAAGCGCTTGGCTTCCGAACCTGAGGTCCAGTGTTCGAATCCCGGTGAAGACTGGTATTTTGAACTTTGAGGTTTTAAGATCCACCCAACTCTAATGGGTACCTGACTTTAGTTGGGGAAAGTTAAGGCGGTTCCATCTGTCTCTTTGGCCAAAGGTTAACGAGCAGGATGTCATGTGGCCAGCACAACGACCAACCGCCTTTACTTTCCCCAACTTAAGTCAGATACCCATTCGAGCTCACTAAAAATCCAGATATTAAAAGTCCAAGTCTTTACCAAGATTCGAACCCAGGATGCCAAGCGCTTAACCATTCAGTCACCCCCCCCCCCCCAAAAAAAAAAAAAAACTAACTTAAATATAGGTAGTTTATATATATATATATTTATAGTCTGGACAACGTCTAATACTTATATATTGTTTTATTCAGTATTTGTAAGAGCTCCGTTATCTATCGTAACAGACTGGAAATACCATGAGTACATTTAATGTTGTCCAATGAGAACTCCCCGCCCTAGTCGAGACGTGAAGCTAGCAATCGGTATTGGGCCACGGGGGAGTCTCGGGCCACAGACGACTATCAGGCCACACATGGCCAACTGATCGAAAGACGCAGACTTTTATTCGTGACACTAATCCAATGAAACTTCTCTGTCCAGCACGATGGATCGCTGGAATGTTCCCTGCGTCATGGCGTCTCATACTAACAACTTTTAAAAACAAGGTTACAAAGAGAGTTTGTGTGGAAACACAACTCAGAATGGGCCCACGAAGTGGTTCACCCAAGCAGGTAAAACGGCAGGTATTTGTTTACCTTAATATCAGAAGGTATGAACTACAAACAATCAACAATCACAACCAAATCTCAGCCAATACATAAAGAAGAAGCATGCAGTATCGAAAATGTTGCTGATATTGTTGTATTGTTACTCCGATGAAAGATATGATACCTCATGGCACGGGGATATAGTAATGTCATTATTATTTCATTGTAAATATTCATGTGTATTTAATATATTGATTGTTACGAACCTCTTTGAACCTGGCCTAAATGATGTTATTGAATGATTATCTATTAAATGGTTTTGTAATGTGCCAATCACTTATTCTAGGTGTCAGTTTAAAACAATTGTATTACCTCCAGTGAATACTTTTAAAAATGCTTATTTTATACAAAAAAAAAAGGTTGAATATTTATTTTAAAAATTTAAACGTTTCGCTTTCAGAAAAGTAGCCGTTGTACCAGAAATTTTAAAGATCTAAAGTATTATTATGTATTTTCTAGATTTTGCGATTGAAACGGGACGGACGGACAGTCAGACAAAACAGCAGGGGCCGCTAAAAAAAAAAATAAGGGGTCGTTCGCTAATGACGTCACGCAAAAAATGTGTTATTCTTTTTACCCCCTCACCTCCCCCGTGTCACAATTGTCACAATTTCTCAACTCCCCTCCCCCCTAGATCGTGACGTCATTTAGGAACAACCCCTAACTTATTAACATTTCCTTTATTCTAAGTACCGGATACACACGCAAAAGTGATATATTTATAGTTTTCCGCCATAGATGAAAATATCTAGATCTAATATAAAAGAAATACATTTCTAACTTTTTTAACATTTACACTTCAAATGACTCGTTTTTTCCAATTTGCATAAATGTTAGCTTTATTACATTTCCGACCAACCGGTCAAATTTCGAAAGAAGTTTGGTCACGATGTGATAAGAAAATAAAAAGTTACAAAAATAGAATTTTGTTTTTTTTACACACACAAAAAAAGATTAGAACTGCAAGTATTCTTTCCTGTATTGACCTTCAAACTAGATACAAACGATGTGGACAAGTTCAGACCGAGGCTGTTAAGTTGTCCAAGCTTATCAGATATTTATAGGACGTCTGATAGATGCAGACGATAAAAGAGGAGAGGCGAACTTGAGATGAAACGCTGATCAAACAAGCAGACGTCACGTTGTAAGGCGGGAATGAGTTGATCCTATGCGATCTATGTGATGGCTGGAGTGTCAGTGCGCAAGACTTGCGGGGGGGGGGGACAGCATTTCGAGAAGACACAACTATCTTTCCATGTTGATCATCTTTTTGTGTTCTTTCTCTTCCTCTTTCAATCTCTCTCTCTTTTTATCTCTCTGTCTCTCTTTTTCTCCGTCTTTTTCTCTCTGTCTCCCTGTCACTGTATTTCTCTTTTTTCTTCCTGTTTCTCTCTCTTTCTCTCTCTGTCTCTCTTTTTCTCTTTCTCTCGTTCTCTCTCTCTCTTTCTCTGTCAATATGTCTTTTCCTGGTTTTTTTCTTTGACAATCACTAACATTGTCTGTGACAATTACAAACAGTCTATTGAGTCTATGACAATCACTAACAATGTCTCTGACAATTACAAACAGTCTATTGAGTCTATGACAATCACTAAAAATCTCTGACTATCACAAACAGTCTCTCTATCAATTACAGTCTGTGGCAATCCTTAACCATCTTCTTAGACAATCACTAACAATTTCTGACAATCACTAACGAATTCTGACAATCACTAACCGTCTCTTTGACAATCACCAAAAAATCTCTCTGACAATCATTAATAATCGCTCTAACAAGCTCTCTAACAATAAGTAACAATATCAGACAATCACTAACAATTTCTCCGAAATCACTTAAGATCTCTGACAATCACTAACATTTTTTTCTGACAATCACTTACGATCTCTGACAATCACTAACATTTTTTCTGACAATCACTTACGATCTCTGACAATCACTAACAATCTCTCAAACAATCACTAACAACCTCTCTAACAATTTCCCTGTTACATCCACTCGTTACATTATTTCTAATAGCATGTTCACTAGCATGTATACACAAACACCTAAATTCGTCACTCTATACAAAAAACAAATTGAGAAGGTCAAGTTTAAAAGTCATAGAATCATAGAGAGGCTATGCAATTGACAACTGATGTCAATGCGTGAAGGCTACATCTGTTGCTAGGGTACCATGACAAAGTGCCCTCGGCGTCACTGAGGCTCCCGCTCGGAGCTGAGCTTCGACCAGGAAGTGGACTGAGGTCACTAATTGACCAGTCGTTAACAGATTCAACATGTCCAGTCCAGTTGTTCAGCAACCCCCACACCGCCACCCAGCTCGCTTTGTTCTAGCGCCATGTCCTAACTAGTTCATCCCTAGCCAAGACTAACGGTCAGCTAATTAGCACTTGTGGTCACTTTACGTTGAGAAGTTAACGATCGCCTGACCAGACATCAGAACAAGATTAACACATTTACGTGTAAAGTCTTTTGGGACCTGGAACCAACTCAAATTACGAATTTACCAAGGGTTCCAAAAGTTTTTTTGTTTTAAAGACTCTCTCTTATTAGTTTTCAACTGATATGAGACTAATAACCACGCCTATTGACCTACTTTATGAAAGTAGAATTGGTGTACAATTAAGTCATTAAGTCGGTATTATCTTAAGAATATGGGTCACCAGGGCTCCTCCTCCAATCATACAAATTTGTGCACTGACCACCATATTTTTTTCAAGTTTAAAGACCAACTGAAGAGATTTTTAGCGGCCCCCGAAAGGGGAAAAGACGCTATTAGTTTTGTGTGGCCTGTCTGTCAGTCTGTCTGTCTGTCTGTCCGTCCCGTTTAGATCTCAGAAAGTAGAAGAGAAAATGAAAATCTGACATTACAATAATTAAGATCATTCAAAGTTCTGATGCAACGGCTACTTTTTCTTTTATAAAAGCTCAAAATCTAATTTTTAAAAATCACTTATGCAAGCAGTTTTTTAAAGAGAAAACCCTAATTAGTATGCATTATAAATCAGACCTAATTTAAGACAATTAATAATGTTATACATTTCCTTTTATTTCACGTTTACCTTTACTTGAACATAAAAGTATTTACTATCTAAGTAACCAACCCGAAAAGAGGCATAATGTCTAAGGACTACTGGGGCACTACATAAGATCTGTCAACCTTCTATCTACATTCTAATCTGTCATTTGTCTTTGATATAATTTCATTCGGATGTTCTTTCTGAAAATATTAAAACCTGCCTGGGTAGACCACTTCGGGGACCGATTTTAAGTTTGTGTTTCCACACAAACTGTCTTTGTACCCTTGTTTTTATTGAGATTGCTATTGATTTGGAGAGTAGATAGCATGATTGCTATTGATTTGGAGAGTAGATAGCATAAAGTTAGTTTATAAAATGTGAGAAAAAGTAATTGTGTAAAAAATAACGAGATTTGAAAATCAGCTTTAATGGCCGAAAGCGGAAGTGGCGTCGGCTTAGGATCGGGAAAAAAATGTAAAATAAAAATAGACATAGATGAATACGTTGTTGATAGCGATTCAAATGATAGCTCTAGATCTAGCAGTCAAACAATTTTAAATCCTATACTCTTAAGCGAGCAATTCTTGTATATATATATCTTCTATTTCGAAAACGGCTCTAACGATTTTCTTTAAAATTTCAACGTATCTAAATGTTAGTGAGAAAAACATTTTCAGCTCATTGGCCACATCGGAAAACTCGAGTTCGACCGTTATTTCGATACATAAAATGTCTCGTTGTAAAATTAATATTGGCTTCAATATATTTATGAATGAAAGTTATGAATGAAAGTTCTCCATGACGTAAACGGGAAAAACGCTGCTTACGTCACTAGGCTTACCGTAGTACACTAAAATATTTCTTTGCAAACATTTAGAGATATGAATGAAGGGATGTGTAAAACTAAAAGCAGACCATTAATTTTGGTTAGAATAATTTATGAATGAAAGTTTTCCATGACGTAAACGGAAAAAACGCTGCTTACGTCACTAGGCTTACCATAGAACACTAAAATATTTCTTTCCAAACAAGAACGCATTTAGAGATATGAATGAAGGGATGTGGAAAACTAAAAAGCAGACCACGGGCTGCAACACCACTGGGATGGAAGGATGGCAAGCCGGTATGAACTTCTTATTGTCCGACAGTCAGGCTGGGCAGGGGCTTTTATTTAACCGAGCAAGGCTCGGCCACCTGATATTGATACTTATGATGGGATGGAGTAAAATGATTCTGAAGATAACGCATAAGAATCTACTTTTGTTTCTTCTAATATAGAGTAGAGGTCTAGACTTTTTAATTATTATAATTATAGATAGATAGCTCTAGATATAGGAATATAGTGTCATTATTGACCATCTTCTTGTTTGGTACAAAGTGTATTCATTGTAGTCATGAACTTCCTACCAAGTAATAGAAAACGACTAGAAATTTGTGCTCGTTGAGCCTGGCATAAATACACTTATAAAATCGCATGAACCTTATCCATGTAATTATTTTTACTCAGGGGAGGACTGGCTATATGGGCATTTGGGCAAATGCCCGGTGGGCCGGTACCTTAATGGGCCTGTAGGGTCACAGAAAGGGCCACATGGATGCCCTTATGTATTAAATTGTTAACTGCTTTATAATATTCTCTCTTCTGAGCATCGCGTTTAAAAGAAATCTCTCTACATTGCAATACTAATTTCATGTAAAAAAGTTTCCGACATAATATACTAGCCTACATCCGTGGACAGTGCTACTAGTAGGCTCAATCTTTTTTATGGCCTACAGTCTACAGACTTAGCGATTAATAAGCAACATAAGGCCTTTATTTCTAATGAAAATATAGAGCTCACTGTGTGCATGTTTACATTTATTGATACTCAAACTTAACATAACTATTTTGAGGACAGGCTTGCCTATAATTGGATGCCCATCATATGATATACAATTTATGGGCCAGATTGTATTGAAATGCCCGGGCCGATTTTAACAACCAGTCAGCCCCCGTCTTTACTCTATTTTAAACAAAGGTGATAATCTCAATAAAAAAAACCTCAACTAAATGTTGTTTTTTTTAATTTATTTATTTAATATACATTTATGTGGCTTTTTCATTTGGAGATGCTTGGCCAAGTTTTGACTAATATCAGGTGGCCGAGCCTTGCTCGGTTAAATAATTTCATATA
>JADKLZ010023688.1:0-11471 GCA_021533235.1 Biomphalaria straminea | reverse complement strand
GGTTTTGATAGAGACCTGAATAGGGGGAGTAACTTGTTCGTAGTCTCCAATTCTGTGACGGTGAAGACAGGGGAGAAGACTTAGGTCGGGAAACTCAATAGAGAGAAAGGGGGAGGGGAAAGGTGACGTGTATACAGGGCCAGTACTTTAATGGCCGACATTTATTTTCAGGAGCTTTGCATAAATGAGTATGGAAAGAAGGAGTCACCGGAAAAAAAGAGTCAGCAGGGGAGGGGCGCCAGGGGAGTAAAAAAAAATGGGGGGGGGGGTGAGGATTAAATAAATTTGTCCAAATCAGTCCGGTAAAGAATCTCAAAGACCGGCCATCTGCAAGTCACGAACGTATCGATTCCATCGACCTGCTACAATGTAGTGGACAACACTAGCCACTTAGCATCGGAGGACGATGGTCTGACTTTACAATGCTGTGAAGACTGACCAATACAAACAGAGCCATGCAGATGTTCCTGGATATATGAACAAAGTCAACCAGGGACATCCACATTGGATCAAAAGAGAACTGTCAACTACTTCTTCAAAGACTTATTGTGTCAATCTAGAATTGAAAGCTCTGTTATTTGTTCAACTTTTTGCCAAATTGTAAACAAATTGTGTTTGGTATTTACGAAGAACAAGGTGCTGAATACGTCATCGGTACACTGGCACAACAGTCTTGAACCTTTTTTTTTCAAGATATATGCATAAAAACATAGAGTTACTAAACAAACTGACATTGACATGGTTCAAGTTTACATAGGCGAGGGAACAATTTGTCATGCCTCCAGATTGGACCTCATTCACCAATCGTAAACAAACAACATTAGCCACGTGATTCTATATATCTTCTATACAAATTATGTAATCCATAAAGGCTGTCGCGTGATACGTATTTTTAATTGTTTTATCCATATTATGACGTGGCTAAATGTGTTTATTTACGATTGGTGAATGAGGTTCAATCCACGTTCTTTCTTTGAATAGAAGGATTTTTTTTGTTCTAGTTTGTAATGCATTTGGAGAGAAAGGCGGCAAAGCGTTTCTATTTCAAAATGTGGGGGGAAAAAAGAAATGTCTTTAATAACTAGAAAATATTCAAGTTTTGAGAAGTTAGAACACGACGATTAAGTTTAGCTCTGCTAGATCGAAAAGAGTTGTAGTAAATTTAATTCGAAGAAAGATAAACTACTGACTAACAGCCAAACAGTCGGCTAAATCTTAGTGTATTGGGAGAGGGAGGGGGGAATTCCTCTATAGATTCCTAAGTAGGGAGCCGCTATTTCACACCCATGTACACCTGGATGACGACTCGGGGCCTGCACGGGCTTCAGTGGGGAAATAAAACAGTTGGGGGGGGGGGAGACAATGGTGTCAAACTCCACTAGCCAAAGAAAAACAAAACACACGAACAGATCGGTTGCTCAAAACAAGGTCTCATCGAATCCCAAAACTACGTCCACTGTTATGTCTATAGGACACGTGAGATAAGCAATAATATTTAGCAGTTAGGGTCCATGGTGTGGGTTGTTTGGATAGTTGTTGGCCTACTCCAGAGATCGAGTTTACCTGCAACATTCACTTGTTGCCGAGAAGTTGCACTTTGTAACATGGTGTATTTCTGATGTGTCTATCTGTAGTTTATTTCCAATGACAGCATGTCTGAATGCATCGCATCCTATAGTCAATGTATGCTAGGTTAGAAACACACCAATAAAGCACACGAGAGTCTCCAGCATTGTAGTATTGCTCTATGATGTCCACCCACGCCATCCGTTGATTTGGGCTCTAGTATTCAATACGCTTAAGTTCCATTATAAGGTATCATTATACAATGTCTCAAATGTAAACGAAGCACACAAGAGGAAACACTACTTCAAAATGATCAGGTTTTTAATAAACAAATTGCTGGGTGTCAGAGTGTCAATACTTCCAAGTGAATAAAAAAGAATCGCATTCAACATGTAACAAACCCATGCAAGACAATTGTAACACACCACCAACACATAGAGGTGTGTAGCTCCGCACACATAGCGAGTGATCTACAGTGTGCTTATGTGTCCCTCAACGGACGCTCATTTCCTTTGAGCGCTTCTGAACTCAAGCGAGAAATTGGAAGAGAAAAGAGAAGATTCTATAGGCACCGAGTGGAGGCTAGAGAACAAGGGGGTGTTACTAGAAGAGAGATTTCTCATCCTTAAATCCTCCCTCTGCCTGCCCCCCTCTCCAATTCCTCACCTTACAATCCACATAAGCTCCAGGGACGCACAAAGGCAAGAAGTCGTCCACCGAACGCTCCCCGTCCTATGCCTTCAGGCCATTAGAAACCAGAGGGGTGTGAAGTACGATTAAAAAAAAACCTACAGTCTCCTTTCTGTGGCAAGACAGTTTTTTTTCCCTCTTCAATGTAGTAGTTTGTGTATGTGTCTTAGAAAAAACCAACGGTAAAATATCGCGTGCTAGTGGCAGTGTGTGTGTGCGGAGAGATGTCAACAAATACGAAGGTTAGAGTATATTTTTGTCTTGCCTACTTTGTTATGGAGGTGTAAGTTCATGCAATGCGGGCTGTGTGTGTGTGTGTGTCAATGCAATTAGTTCATGTCAGTTAATCTGCTACAAGTGAATTCTAAACAACGTAGACTCAGTAGACTCTGCTAGGCCGTAGTCTAATCGGTAGCACATCTCACACCAAGACGGCTACGCGCACACACAAACGTCAAGAAATCTACACACACATACAAAGACAAGACACACACGCAATCGTGTCTTAACGATGTTACCAGCTATGGCAAGTCAAATGGAGGGGGTACAATGAAACTTAAATTCAGACATTTATTTTAAAAACATGAACTTTTATTTTTAGCTAGGTCACCATCTCAAAATAAATATGACATTTTTATACAAAGATGTCATTTGTTGTCATGTTCAACAGAGTGTCTACAAGTCTAACGTACACATGATCTGGGGGTGAAACTTCTGATCATTAAATTGTGACTGTCGCAGGGTTTGGAAGAGCAAGTTACCCAAGAAATAAATCTTATCACATCAACTACTGCTCAGCACTTTTGTCTTCTAGGCAGTCGCTGTGTTTGCGTGATTCACGTAAGGGACACCACTCGGGAAACATTGTCTCTCACTCTCTTGTCATTTTGTTTACAAATGTAGTTTCGGTTTCGATCAGGAAATCCTTGATTAAAACATTGTTTTTCTAACGGTTAGGTTACTAATTCAAAATAGGAGAGGCTTACAACGAAGACGACAGACTGACTGATGTACAACGACAGACTGACTGATGTACTACTTGTGTTTTTCTTGACGCATGCACCAGACTAATAATAGACTTTGTTGAGGGCTGAGGGTTGGAACTGGAGTGCACGCACGTGTTGGGGTCAGCGAGGGTCGTGTTTGTTTGAACTCATTTCATACGACTATTGAGTTCTCTATAGCAACACAGTGAAGACTTCTTCCTTTTATAAAGTGCAGACTCCTTCCTTTTTATACAGTGCAGACTCCTTCCTTTTTATACAGTGAGACTCCATCCTTTTCTCTATACAGTGAAGACTCCTTCCTTAGCGTATTGAAGCTTTAAAACAAGGCGATATTTCGGGAAGAGATGTTCTTAATTTATAACTTTTCAAAAGAGGATGGTGAAAGAATAATAGAAGTATTCTATACCAAAACTTAATGAATAATCACTTGGTTACAATGGACAGTGGCCCGCGTTATTGCATCTCAATGTGCCATGTAATGAAAACGCTCAAGAATTGACTCTATGCAAGTATGTTTACACGAGTGCTGACATTATGCTCTTCGTTTATCTCGGCACAAGTTTCTCTCACCGGAACACTACGGAATGTCCTACAAGGCATCTACGTGCACTGCAATCTGGCCGCTAACAAGTAGGACTGGCTGACGGCTGCACGAGTGAGCAGGAACACACGTGCAGCTGGGCAAGGTGAGTAGCTTATTAAAACACAACATACACGTCACAAGCTTTGAAATATGGGTCAACACTTGGACTTCTGCTTAGGAATGGGTGCCACAGTCACGTGGTTTTTAAGTCACATGATGAGGACTGTAAACAGTTTCCCGTTTTCATTTACTATAACAAGAGGTCGTAGCCACGAGAGTAAGAACGAGCAATAAAAATGATGATGATTTTCCAAGGGAATGCGATGTTCATAGCCTGTGAAATACAGATGTTGTATTTACGTGAGCTGTTAATGTCTGCTTCAATGACATGCAGTTATGATATCCGCCATGTTAACAATGTCCGTGAAATGGGGGCGGTGTTTATGAAGTCGTACAGGCGGATTGTATACATATACCCACTTGTATATAGTAAACAGCGTCCATGTTCAAACAGCGAGGTGGCAGGGGAGAACGGCAGCGATTTTACATACTCCCGCAGAAGAGGATGAGGAGATAAATGTAACGTACAAGGGAGAAGGGTGAGTAAACGGGCGGCGGGGTGAGGGCGGGAAAGATGAGGCGGCAACTGCTGAGATATGAGTTGATTTTATGCTTAGCAAGAATTTGAGTTCCACGGCTGGAGTGTAACACGACCTCGCCTTAAAAGATAAGTGGAGGAGCTGGGAGAGGGGGGAGTTGGCCGACACACCTTCAGTTCAGGTTTTGATGTTTTACCAACTAGACAGTGGTTCTATGTACTCACGTGCATGGAGTCCCCGTGTCTACCAGTGTGTGAGTATGTGCTGTGACTGTTTAAACACACTGTCAGTTTGAGTTTATAAGAGGTGTGGGGGGGGGAGTAACGCCGCTGTGAAGGGCGGACGTGAAGGGTCAGGGGCAGGCATTAAAAAAAAAGTACGGCACACGGATGTGGGGATGAGTTGAACTTAAATAAACTACTATAATGAGCCAGAAGTGTGTTAGCAAAGATGTGTGTAGCGAACGTAATTTACATTTTAAAGGACATAAACACATTTCACTAGGACATAGCACACACACACACAACCAAAACAATAGTTAATAAACTAATTGTTGTTTTTTAAATTGATTCTTGTGTTGTCATGTAAAAGAAATAGATGTGCACAATTTCAGCCATATCCGAGACTGGGTGTGGGCAGAGAGAACGTGTTTAAACATTTTACCAGACAGACAAACAGACAGAGTTGATATAAGCTTTGTAAAAATAAAGAAAAAAAAATAATCATAATGTCGTTACATCACAAACAAACAAAAATATATGTCGAGCAGTTTTACAAGTTTGCATTGAATGAGCCCCAGTGCCCTCTCCTTTTATCATAATCCTGGTCCGGAAGCATCCTACTGCTGCTCCAGATTGATCTCAACATGGACTCGCATTGAAAACCCATTCAATCTGAGATACTTTCAATCGTATGCATTCTCTTACTCAAGCGAACACGAATGCTATTTTAAAGCTAAAGCCTACAAAAAAGTGACGTTTCAAACAACAACAACATCCTGAAATAAAACAACAACGAAACAGCCAACTGATAAGTTCTTCCTCCCTTCCCCCCTCTACCTAACCCTGAGCTCACGTGTCTAAGATTGACAGGTTGAGGTGTAGTGTTGTGGATCAGTCTGGCACCGGGCGTAGCGGATAGTTTGCTCCAAACACTGGCTTCTTGGGTTCCGTGCCGATGTAAATAAACAAACAATTGGCTCAGGCGTAAACACACTTGGGTAACATTACACTAATCACGCTGTCTGTTTGTCTTGGGGGCGCTCTCGAATCTATACCATCCTCCCAGGCCTTTTTTTAAAATAGTTATGGAATTTATTAAAATTAAATGATTTTCCACATTTGTAAAAGAAAGGTTGATGGCTATTTTTAACCTCTTTACAAAGGGAAACAATTCGAGTTTTTATTGTGAAGAGTACATCGGCTTCACTTATTTAGGTGTATAGGATTATATGATATATGATTATATAATGTAAAAAGTGCGCAGATTAATATCTGGATTATATCATTATATCAATATAAGAAACAGTTTAGTTTAAATAAAAAACAATAAAAAAACATTGTATACATGATCATAAAAATCATTGTAGTTATTTGATGCTTTTCATTTCTAGTCCTGCACA
This sequence comes from Biomphalaria straminea, assembly GCA_021533235.1. Lineage (NCBI taxonomy): Eukaryota > Metazoa > Mollusca > Gastropoda > Planorbidae > Biomphalaria > Biomphalaria straminea. The sequence goes on along the minus strand of JADKLZ010023688.1, from coordinate 5,405 downwards.
GAAATACCACACTGAGTGTATCATTAGTATACTAAATCTTTGTACTGATTGTCGATGTCAATAAACAATCTAAATGCATACACATGCAGATGTTGTTGAGTGTACATAACTCCCCTACAGGACAAGAGACCTGATCACCACCATAGGTTGATGGAATCAACATTGGAAAGGGAGGGGGCGGTGAAGTGATAGCACCGTAGGGATGTCCAAGAAGACAAGCCCCAGTTGAAACGATAAGCCCATAAGCCTCCTACCCTCCCCCCCATCACTTAGACATGTGGAACAATTAGACTCCGTTAGTGATTGAGTTGACCTAGGGTTAGCATGGCTCTATAACAAACATGGGGCTTATGGTACCCCTCTGCCTCACACACACACACATACACACAATTCCCCCCCCCCCATACACACACCAAGGCCTGAGTCACACGAAGAAAGGAATGAGCTCAAATATTACTGGAAGGTTCTCTTTTTTTCCAGTCGACCACGGGAGTTAATGAGTTCAGCATTTATTTACGCAAACAAAATGTAATTATACTTTTTTTTTTTTTAATTTATAAAAATGATCAGTGACAATTATCTATTGTTATGGAGCGTGTGTGTGTGTGTGTTTCTATGGTGACGGTGTGAAGAAGTTAGTGGCTGGTGGCTAGACACCGTGAATGATGCAAGATAAACGGCACTGTCGTAAGCTGTCTTTGGGATAACGAGTCCAGAATAAAAAGAAATGTCTTTTGCAGTGAGTTAGATATGATTTCAAATACCATTTTATATTACCCGTATTACAAAAGTCTACTACATCGAATTTCATCTCAAGTTAAGTTTGTTTATATTTTAATAAATGATCTAAGTGAAGGTCTGTGAGCCTGTGTGAGACTCCTTGATCTTCGTGAAGGTCTGTAAGTCTGTGTGAGACTCCTCGATGTTCGAGAGAGTTTTAACTTAAAAGAGATCAATACATAGACTGCAATCGTCTCTGGCATTGAGTCTTATAGCACTACGACAGTGAGGGGGGGGGGTGAGTCGTGTATTAGCTGTCCATACATCAAACACTACCCTATATTAGATACCTAGGATTAATGCGACCACGTGGGTCAAAGCCTCCCCAATAATTTATCTCATGACTAAAAGCATTCAATTCACTCAGTAGTAGCACGACACTCTGGGAAATGGGATTCCCGCGTGCAAGGAGAATATCTGGAGTGGGGGCACTGGAAGAAAGAGATATCTCACCCACCGTGCACCAAGAGGGCCGCACAAGTGACCACCTCTTTAATTACTTGAGTAAACGGAAGAAGCAAGTCGCCCAGACGGCCTGAAGATAATTGTTCAGAATGTAATAATAAAACTCGAGTGGATGAATCAGTAGAGCGATTGGCAATCATTAATATCGATTCCGTTTTCACTGTACGCATGGAAGGCTGGCAGCACAATGACATCAATAGCCTGAGAGAAAAAAAAAAGAAAGAGATGAAAGTGTGTGTGTGTGTGAGAGAGAGAGAGAGAGAGAAAGAGAGAGGACAGTACGCAAAAGGGTAAGCCAGAGAAGGAGTGGGGGGGATAGTGTGAAAGAAAGGGATAAGAAAGAGAACAGCTAATTTAGGAATCTTGCATTAAAAAAAAAAATCTAAACCTAAAGAATAGCACAATAGAGCTCTGGAAAGAACACTTCACTGACTTCACGGACTAATCAATAGTTTGACAGCTATCGAACGTTGATTGAATTATGCAAAACAGTTTCACAACAAGCGAAACCATCGATTCCCACTTAAGATAGAACAATGGAGCAAACAGTGGCTCTCTAGCAGACGACACTCGCGATAAACACTAAGTCAGAGGACTTGCAGACAAAAGTAACGCATCTCAGGGCAGCTTTACTTTTGATTTGTATAGAGCAGTGTAGATGAGAACAATTCCTAGGCCTGCAATGCATTCCATAGGAGCGAGTACATTCATCGCTGCATACCTCAGTCTATGGGAACTACGCATATAACCTGCATTGCTACCTACAGAATACATTGGTGCAGTTAAGATCAGGTCAAATATAAAGTCCTAATTAGAAGAAAAGCGCCGTGAAAGTATAGTCTAACTTAATAGCCGTTATAAATAATAGATCAATCAGCTGTTTCTATTTTTGAGTAAAAAGAAAGTTTCCCTTACAGACGTTGAGATCTATAGGGCAGATGATAGTGAGGTCATCTGTTTCTATTGTCAACGGTTAATGTGCAGGATGTCATGTGGTCAGCACAACGAACTTTACTTTCCCCAACTTAAGTCATGAACCCATTAGAGTTAGGCTGACTCAGGGCCTTCTGAAAATCACGGAATTCAGGGTTAGGGTCGCCAATAGTCAAACCCATGACTCCATGAAGCCCCCTCTAATTTGAATAAGTTGCATATAAAGTTGTGAGGAGCCAGAATACTGTGCGATATTAGCGTCTCTACATTTAGAAATCATAAATGTTAAATTTGATTTTGTTCATCGTAGAAAGAAGACTTGAGGTTTTTTAGGCTGATGTCAATAAATTATTTGGAAGATATTAGTCCAATTTATTAATGACATATTGAAGATACAGGGAAGAAGTAAAAAAAAAAACCACCACATCTGAACTAAGAAATGTAAGAATGGAGCATAGATCTACGCATACAAAAGTTTCATCTAAATTAACTCTTTCTTTCCATTATTATTTGTCCACGTTTCAAATTCTTGATTTTGCAAATTACTATTTCACTCCCCTGTTATGATTAAGCTTCAATAGCTTTGTTGTTTGTGATCAGAAAACGTATTTGGTAAAGATTGAAAGGGGAATGCATGCGAGGTGTGAGATTCTGAAATAACGGACTAAGACCATTTCATAATGATAGTGTTTATTTTAGAGAGCCCTATCCAAGCATCAACGCACTAGCAATTAAAACCAGTGACCTATCAGCTATTCTATTGCACGTTGCACATCAAAGAGAACTGGGAAAAGCTCTCAAACAGCCCAGATCGAACGCTGGCCAGGAAACAAAAACTAGATACCTTAACGAACGATTCTCCACGTTCAAAAAAAAAAAGTTCTTGATTGCTAGAGCCTATAAATAAACTAAATGAACGATCAGGATCGAAGCCAAATAGAAAGAGTTCGCTACAATCCAACTGAGATAAAGAACAAAATAAAGGCTCTCGAGATTGCGATAGGCTGCGGGCAAACATCGCGAGGCGATTTGACCAGTTTTAAATCCCCCCAGTAACTACACGTCACGCCTGATCAACAGTTAGCAGGTTTGAAGTGCAGACTGGGATACATCCTCTGGCAATTTGCATCAAACGTCATGCTCGGAGAAGGGATGGATGAAACAAAAATTAATCAAGACAAAAAAAATTCTTTGAAATTTCAGCTATAAAGTTTAGGAATTTTCTTTCGGCCAAAGTAAATCGGATCTAATTCATCTTGCAATGAATTCAAGACATGCCTGCATTGTGGGAGGGGGGGACTGCTTCTAGAACAACTTTGCGTCCAGGGGATTAAGACAAATGGAAGTGGACATAAGTGGACATAAGCATCAAAGCACGAAGCCAAGAGAGGATCGGAAAGAATTATGCAGAGTCAGTGACGCCACTTTGCTTGGGATAGCAGTTTTCGAAATTGTATTTTAAAAAAATGTTTCTTTTAAGAGAAATCTTTAAAAAAAAAAATAACAATTAGAAAAATGAAATGCTGAAGAAATGGAAAATAAAAGGATTTCTGTGGCTTGACCTTTAAATCCTCTACAATCAATTTGTAAGACAATAACTCTTTCGTCTGTTAATCTAATTCAACCAAGCATCTATCATTCTTATTACAATATCAACAATCATCTTTTTTTTTTTAACTGTACATTTCCCCACAAAGATCCCTTGAGAGTTAGAGGCAGTGACAAAAGACGAAGAGATCACGGCGACCCTCAGTTAAAAATAAAAACTAAATTTCGTTCTACCCATTCTCCACCATAGACTAAATCATTACGACTTTATGGAACTGACTAGTGCAAAATTTCTTTTGTTATGATGTACTTGAGGATGTTATTTGTATACTGCTATTATCTGTAACGACTGCCACTTTAACACTTGTGCTTTGTGACTAAACAAATTAAATGGATGAATTGTTCAATCAAATTGTTAAATTGAATGACGATTCAGAATGTAGGCTGCATCAAAGTTGCTAATTTCTTAGTAATTTTCAAACGCCTGAAACAAGATGAACGGCCAACGACTCAAATGAACAATACGGCACGTTCTCATTCAATTAAATATAACAAACGGGGGAGGGGGGAGTTCATGGGAATGGCTATTGATTGGTTCAGTGCTATATTTGCCACTCAAATAGAAAATTCAGTGTTTTCCAATAGGCCGAGCTTCGTCATCCCAAATAGATCCATATCATCCCCAACACCTCTTTCTTTAACCGCCACATCACCGTTTGAGAAAATAAAAAAAATTAAAAAAAAAAAAACCCGACATGAAACGGTTTTCTAGAGTTGAGAAAATGGCCAGCAGTTGCCTCAAGAACATTGCCTCTGGGCACTTTGTGGACATGACAATATTTGCTTATACATTTTTAAATTGTATTTTCTTGGATTGAAAGAATGTATGAAACGATATCCCCACACTTTGAATAGAACAATTTATAACTGAACATAAAGGAGCATTGAATGTCTATCAAATCTCTAGATAAAAGTATCCATAAAACAAGTAGTGACCTAATGTTCATTCTTGCCTTCCGTTTGGTACATTTATTTAAACAAGTTAAAAGTCCTCTTTTATAAAACATATACAGCGATTATTTTTGCCTTCAATAACTAATGGATGTAAGAAACATTTTCACCCCCAAACCCCCCTTCCTCCACACGAGTACAAATCCTGGTTAAATGGATGTATAAATCTAAGTATAATATTCTAATGATAGGCCTTTAGATCTAGACTTTAAAAAAAGATATGCATAATGTTCCTGAACATTAATTTTGTGAAATTTTCAATAATATAATCATAGACTTATATAGTCTATGAATATAGTAGGAACATGGGGAAATATCCGAAGACGTCTAGACCGTTAAAGATAGTTTGTCGTTCTCAAGCCAAATAAAAACATTATTACGGAAAAAGAAAGTTTTCCCATTTTGGCCGACGAGCTAGTAATTCTTACTGCAACTGCCAAATGTTTAGGAAAATCGTTAGAGCTGTTTTCGAAAATTGCGTCCACCCATTCAGAAGTTTCCTCCCAGGTGTTTGTTTCCACGAAGTTAGGAATTGAAAAGAGGTATTGAACACTACATTGACAAGTTACGATGTAGAAATGACCAAGCTATGATGTAGTAATGACCAACCTATGATGTAGTAATGACCAAGCTATGATGTAGAAATGACCAAGCTATGATGTAGAAAT
>JADKLZ010023669.1:0-11187 GCA_021533235.1 Biomphalaria straminea | reverse complement strand
ATATATATATATATCGTACCACATCTCGCTAACGGGCTAATCCTTCTCTAATGCTGCAACAATAACAATACAGTATGTTTGCCTCAAAGCTGTGGGCCTTATTTTTGTAACAAAACATAGAACATTACGTAGGGTACTGCTGGTTTACTATATACATTATATACTGTATTTTAATTGTTCTGCATCAAAAGATGCAAATAAAATAAAACACTCGCCACTACTAATAGTATGTCGCCTCCCTCACTCTGCTAATTGAAGCCAATAGGATGTTCTTTAAGAATAACGTGTTCTATAGGAGCTACAGTGGTCCATTCACTTTCGAAGACCCGACTTTTGCGGAAAGGCTGTATCACGTTTTTTTTTTAAAAATAATTTATAAAAACAAGGTTACAAAGACAGTTTGTGTGGAAACACAAACTCAAAATCTGCCCCCGAAGTGGCTCACCCAGACAGGTAAAAAGGGAAGTTTCAATATTTTCAGAAAGAACATCAGAATGAAATTCTATCAATGACAAATAAATGACAGAATAGATTGGAGAAAGAAGGTTGATAGATCTTGTGTAGTGCCCCAGTGATGTTTATTCATTACTTTACCACATTATGACACGTGATATGAAAAACTACTTATTAATTGTTGTTTTAAATTATGTCCAACTTATATGCATGCTAAATAGATTTTCTCTGTGTAAATGTAGTAGTTAGTATAACAAAACTTACTTAACTTAGCAATAAAATGTAAAAAAAAAAATTGAAAAAAAAAGTTTGCATATAAACCTGTTTAAAATCGGGTAATTAATTATCTCCTATATTAAAGAGCTTTCGGTGTTTGCATAGACATAAATAAATATAGACTGGAAACAGGAAGTAAATTTATGTAACTTGAAAAAATGTATATCCATTGTATTCGGATTTCCGAAATCTGTCAATTTGCACGATCTTTAGTCTTAAAGATTAAACAAAACTACACTTCCTCCTTATTTACGCAGCATGGTGTGAAAGAAAAATGGTGTATCCAAATCCACACTATTTTCATTCACAAAATGGCATAGATAGCATAAATAAATATACACTGGAAAAAAGAAATATAGGATTCAGTCCTTAACTTTGAATTAGTGAAACTAGGGATTTTTTCAGCAGAATGTTCAAATAAGCTAAAATTTAAAAAAAAACAGTTTCAGAACAAAAAATAAACATTATGATTAATTGACATTACAGTCACGCTAAGAGATAAAAAAAAACACAATAGTGAAAATATTGCAATACTTATATAGGTTATGGCTGAAATAGATATGAATACTTAACTTTTATACTGCTCATGCTGTATAGTACCATAGTACACTAATTTGCAAATCACAAATGTTCCCTTCATAAAAATATCTTATTGGCCAGTCTATACTTATTTATGTCTATGGGTGTTTGTTAACATTAATAATGAATAGTTGTAAAAGTGATGTATTTTCTGAAAGAAACTGCTTGCATAAGTGATTTAAAAATTAGATTTTTCGGTTTTAGGAAAAAAAAAAAGTAGCCGTTGCATCAGAACTTTGAATGATCTTAGATATTATGATGTCGGATTTTTACTACCTTTTCTAGTTTACGAGATCTAAACGCAACGGATGGACGGACAGAAATTCCACACAAAACTAATAGCGTCTTTTCTCCTTTCTGGGACCGCTAAAAATACTCCCGCTTTTTTTTTTTGTTTTTTTTTTCAACACGTTCACACAGTAGCCAATTGGAAAAAGAAAATTTAATATTGTCATCGACAAACTTGCTGGAAGCTGATTTGCCGAAATAACCGTACAAGCACACCAACTGGTGATACTGTTTATATCCGAAAAATATTATACGTTTATGAAATTAAACAGCTTACTGCGAAAATCTGACCTTTGCTTGCGGTCTTAGAACGTATCACCAGCGACAGTCGAGAATACACCGTACAATTATTTAGTTATTTTCAGTGCTTTTTTATTTAAAAAAAATAAATGGATTGCCTAATTTTTTATATAGTTTCGTATAAATTAATAATAAACGCTAAAATTCAAGAAAATTAATATTTTTCCCCACATTGAAAAAAGTGAAGTACGCCGTACGATGTGACGGTAAGGTAAAAAAAAGCACTGATTATTTTCATTAAATAATAAATTAGTCAAAAGTTCCATCATTGTTACTACAAATGTATTTTTCATATACAATTTTTTATAATGCAAAGAGTAGTTCAAACTTTATCACTACGTATTTTCCAAATAAAATCCGATTAGACGTCGAAACGATTAGGATTAGTTGCTTCTACTTATGTGTTTTTATTGTGAACCTTAAACGATGATAGCCTCTAAGACTCGGCTGTCTTTACCGAAACTGAACGGTATTTCGAAATAAAAAATGTAAGCTTAAATGGCTATTGGTATAATTGGTATACTGGGAAAATATTGAGTAACAAGTCCTTGTTTATGACCACTCATTTAGTTTTCGAAGTTGGTAACAATAAAATCTCCCAGCGCGGGGCCCCCCTCAGGCGCGGGGCCTGGGGCGGTTGCCCCAGTTGCCACCCCCTAAGACCGCTACTGTACATTATATATCTAGGATTTTGAAACATCTAAATGGAAACAAACAGGAAATGGCTTTGTTTAATATGAATTTGCATTATTTCTAAACTTTTAAGACAGAAAAGATTGATTTGGATACTTCCTTTAGAGCCTGAAAAAGAGTTTACGTACATAAAAATCTAAATATGTCTAGGTCTGTAAATCGATCTAATTGTCAGTGCCTTTCTTGTTTTTCCACTTCTTTGATATGTCAAATAAACAAAAAAACAAAAACAAAAACTAAACACGTCAACACAATAAATAAAGAAATAAAACAAATAAAAAAAAAAAAGCTCTGTTAAGTCTCGTTCACAAGTAGGCTTGCTGGTCACGTGTTATCATACACTTCCGCATGTCATCCGACCCCGACACACACACACACCAGGGGCGTAGATAGGAATTTTCGATCGTCTGGTAATAACGTTTTCAATTGTTATTTTCAATTGTTATTTTCAATCGTTTTTTTTTTCTGGCTGGCCTGTGTGCACTCAAAGATGTTAAATTGACAGACAAGCAGCTACATTTTATTGCCAGCTAAGATCAGTAGCATAGCTATGAATTAGTCATCATTTGGTTTCCGGAGGGCTATACCATTTTGCGTAATATTTAATTTTAATGTAAAAACACTCATTGTGGGGGGCACCCTCAAGTCGGTGCCCGGGCTGACTTTGAAACTCTCCTCCCTCCTCCTCCCTCTAGCTACGCCACTGACTTACACATACACACACACGCTCTCTCACTGACACACACACACACATTCACAATCTCTATTCTCTCGACTATTGTGATGTTTATCGAAGTGCAAATCTTAATTAATTATCTTCTGTCTTGACTTCATTCATCTTCCGCTTTTTCTCATCCATCCAGTCGTTCAGACTGTCAACAGTAACATTGATATGTGCTGCCAGATGCGACTCCTCTAAGGGTACTAAGGAATCGAATGACTGTGAGTCATTGGCAAAGAATTGGTAAGAAAGCTCACTAGACACTAGCCAATAGCAAGACAAAAATCCCACAAAAGAAGAGACCAAAAAAAAAATTAAAGGAAAATACTGTATAGAAAGTTTTGGAAACACTCAAGAACTAAAAGAGGCACGGTGGCTGAAGGGTGAAGACTTATCTTCCAAATTAGGGAGTCCCGGGTTAGAATCCTGGTGAAGACTGGGATTTTTAATTTCGGGATCTTTCGGGCGCCTATGATTCTTCCCAGCTCTAACGGGTATCTGATATTAGTTGGGGAAATGTAAAGGCGGTTGGTCGTTGTGTTGGCCACCTGATGTTCTCGTTAACCGAGGGTCACAGAATCATATGAACGTTACATTATCTGCCCATAAGATCGCAAGGTGCAATAGGGAAAATACCAACAAAAATCTTTAAAATTCGATAGGTGTGTTTACGTAAACGATGAGTGTTATGATGAATGTAACAGTAGTCTTATAAACTATACAGCGTCACATGCTAACTGCTAAGCACCTCACACACACACACACACAAATTTGAACATAACGCCCCATAACGTTAAGCCTTCAAAAGTTACACAGAATATAACTAAATCGTCAAGATGCTACACAAACATCAAAACACGTCTATCTATGTATCTATCTATCTAACTATCTAGATAGATAGATAGATAGATAGATAGATAGATAGATAGATAGATGGACAGATAGATAGATAGACAGATAGATAGACAGACAGATAGATAGATAGATAGATAGATAGATAGACAGATAGATAGATAGACAGATAGATAGATAGATAGATAGACAGATAGATAGAAAGATAGATAGATAGATAGATAGATAGATAGATAGATGTCTTGAATTAACCTTTTTTTCCACGAATTTCAACATTAATTTATTGGTCAGAATTTAATTGAAAGATTCACTTCAGCTAACAGTCTAACTCTCATTCCAGTTATTGCTGTGGTAAATCCGAAACGAAACGAATCGTGCACAAAGGCGCTTCCGGAAACCGAAAAATAGGTGCATGTTCACTTTTGGAAAATGACTATCTCCCACCTCAAACTGATGCCTCAGCCCCCACAACTTCCCGATCCAATGTTGATTGATTGATCGTTCCGTGTTGTTCCGAGTCATACGCCCTTTTCACACAAAACAGATAAATCCTGTTTCCTGGTCACGTGGGTATTGAGAATCTAATTGTGTTCTTCGTTTTAAATAAAACATTCCTAACGAGTAGAGTGTCACTCTGACTCGTGGTGAGGGTAGCCAAAGGTTCGTTTCTCTTATCAAGCAGCAATACTAAAAGCAAGGTCTACAATCATTAAGTCTACAATCATCAAGGTCTACAATCAGCAAAGTCTACACTCAACAAGGTCTACAATCAGCAAGGTCTACGATCAGCAAGGTAAACAATAAGCAAGGTCAGCGTTTTTAATTAGAAATTCTGGAAAAAGCGCTTAACATTTCATATGTTTCGTCTTAATTTAATTTAAAAGAAAAGATAGAATCCCTTGTTAATTCACATTTCCGACTGTGATTCTGGAATCTGTTACTTTTTCTTTCGTAAATTTAAGATTTAGGGCTCTGCACTTTGGAAATTTTCTATTTATTTTCTTGTTATGTACAAGTTTCATTTTTTCAAGCACGAAATATTTTTTTATTTAATTTCTTTGGTATATTTAACTTTCCTAAACATTCAAGAATTAGATTGGATTTGATGTTGTTAAAAAGTGATGTTTCTTTTGCATTTGTTTTTCTTTCTTATTTTTTTTTCTTCCCTTAAAAATGCTTTTCTTCAAGTCCGAAGATTAATAAGGTATGCATATCTCCCGTGGGCAAACGTAACCATTGTGACTCATTGTCCACCAGCGGTTGATTCAGATGTTCCTTTCTCCGTCTAAGTGTGTTTTCAGCAGGGGATTTTCTTTACGTCTCAAATATATATCCCGCGGCCTGTGTAAGTGACCTCCAGCTGTCTCTCGTTCTGAGGCCGCATGCAACCTGATGTTCTCTTTTAAGTCAGTTAAGGCACTTTACTGTTAAGCGTGCAAAGCGAAAGTTGTAGATGACCCGGAAATAGACAAAAGAAAGTGAACAAGGTCAAGGTCTCAGCAATCGTGCTTTCATAAATTGATAGCGATGCTTGTGAGTGCATTTGTGGACCCGTGGGGGGTGGGAAGGGGTATCTAGGAGTTGGTTTTCCGTGCTGCCTTTGGGCGCTCAGTAAATACAACTCTCCCCGAGACGAGTGTCGAACCTCGAGCCCCCTTGTAGGTAGTGGAGGATGAGCTGGGGCCGTACTTAGCCTCTCGACCAATTATATATAATTGTTACAGTAGTTACACTGAGGTGGTCAACTGTAGCCAAACCGAGTTTCCTTTGGTTGGACTAATAAGAATTATCTTATCTTATCTTAACCTGATTTTTTTAAAAATTATATTATACATAGATATCTTCGATATTTATACGCATATGGACACAAAAATGCATTAGTACGGATTTTTCCATTTAAAACACGCATTTGTCCCCACAACTTTTATTTCTTTTTACTTACTTTGGTAGCTCGAACAAGGGAAAGAAATCTAATTCGACTGATAAGGTGTTATAAGTTGAATTACTCCCCTTTAATGGTTGTGGGAAAAAACGTTTCTAAACAACTATATTTCGTAAGCAACTCCCTGGCACAGTGGTTATCGTGTTGGCAAGAGGAGGGTGAGGATTCCTTCGATCTCGAGTTCGAATTCACGTTCCTTCCTTTTTTTATTATTTTAAAAGCCATCTGTCAGATACCCCCTTCTTTCTTCCCGACTCCTTTTAAACTTATCCAGATAATTGATAGGATCATAGCGTATTGAGAAAGCTACAAAGCAAACATAAAATTGCGATGGGTAAATTTAATCAGTACAAAGATTAATTGTTAGTCTTCATCTTTAATTATTATTACTGATCCAAACATATTAATATAGTAACAGCACGTTGGACGACTACAATCTTCTTTACAACAAGAAACAAATGTAAACATCTAGTTGTTTTTATTGTACTTATGTCTGTTGTTAATTTTTTTTTCCTCTTCTTTTATGTCCCCAGTAATTTTGAAGGCTAATAACTTGAATGACAGTGAGCTGAACGCCGATGATAATTAACTCCCCTTATTGTGTACTTCTTTTTAAAAACATTCAACGCAGAACGAATACGTTGTGGATTTAGTAGTTTTGTTGAGTTGAACAAGAGAAGTATGGAATTACAAAAAGAAATAAAACGATGGTGGAAAGCAATAACACTTCTACAGTTGTTAGGTACGTTTGTGTGTGTGTATGTGTGTACGTAACCACTGTGTCAGGGTGATGCTTATGAAAACAAGTTTGATAGTTATTTAGAAACTTTTTATTTCTACAAACACTACAGGGGACTATATAGCCTAAATATCTATACACAAAAGACATCCCTCACCTTTAGAAACTTCTCTTAACTATTTCTCTCAATTGAGATGACGAAAAAAATTTTTATTACTTACTTTTGGTCTAGAAAAACTATGACATTTACATTGTGGAAACGATTATTTTTCGAAATCATGTCTAATGAACGAATGTGCGTAATTTGTGATATTAATTAAAGTACCGAGTACTTCTATAGTGAAACCTGAGAGTATACGCTATCTGTGTATTGTTGTTCTAGTTTCAATAGTCTTACGACACAATAATCTGGAAATACTTTGAATATTATGACAAAAATTGAGAAGAAGAGAATTATATAAACACCACTTTCATTCAAAAAATAGTGCGGATTGAGATGCACCAATTTCCATTCACACCGTGATGCGCCATGGGATCTTCTCATTTACCTGTTGTTGCTTACTTGTTTGAACTTTTGAACTTGGCTTTTGAGAAATATATATATATATATAGATTACAACTAGATAGACCTTATAAATGTCAACACTCTAAGCCATTATAAAATACTCTGTTTTTTCGTTTCAGGTTTGGCACTGACGCTTTCAGGCTACAGTACAAACTACATTATCTCGACCAGGGACAGAAATGCCTATGCTGGAATCTGGACAGCATGTTTTAAAGGTGATTGTCGATATCTAGACAATCACATGGAAACAGCTAAAGGCAGTAAAGGTAAAGCCATGTAGTACATACAGTATTATACACATGTACTAGCAGAACTAGCATTTGTTGCCCCGTTTGGTATTGCCCAACCATCCCATCCTTTTGTTTTGCCCCATCTTAACGTTTTTCCGAATATACTTTTGGCACCTTAAATATATGTATGTGTTACAATGAAAGGAAACTGATTATAACTTTAATATAGTGATACCTTCCTGATAATTAAAGAATAAACAAAAAATAAAAAAAACTAACCAAAATGGTGTAACCATAGGAAAACAAAATGTCAATCAGGAAATATAATATCCATATCTAATATTTATCATCAATATTGATATTGATGACACTGACGTTGTTAATTGTTCACAATTACTGTTTTTCTTGGAGGCGCGGTGGCAGAGCGGTAAAACGCTTGACTAACGAACGGGTTTCCGGGGTTCAAATCCTGGTAAAGACTGGGATTTATAAATTCGGGTACTTCGGACGCCTCTTAGTTCACCCAGCTCTAATGGGTACCTGATATTAGTTGGGGAAAAGTAAAGGCGGTTGGTCGCTATGCTGGCCACATGACACCCTCGTTAACCGTAGGCCACAGAATCAGATAACCTTTACAAGGTCTGAAAGGGTAACTACTGTTTTTCTTGAGATATATACATAATAGCAATTTAAATTTCTTGAAATGAAAGGAACGAAAATTTATGTTTGGTGGTCGCCGCCAAGTGAAAAGTTTTAATTAAGGGGTCGCGGAGCTAAAACGGTTGAGAACCGCTGCTCAATACGCAGATATTAGCAGTCTCCTCATTTAACCGCTATTATGAATGTAAAGTATATGTTTTGTTTGATATAGTTTGCAATAACACCTAAAGCAAAATCTTTTCGTGTTGACAGATTGGCTTCACGCCAGCAGGGCGCTGATGACCATCGGTATTGTTTGTCAATTCTTCACGATTCTGCTGACGACAATTGCACTACGCTGGAAACCATCAACGTTCATGAGCTGGATCACTTCGAAATTGGCCATCTGGTCAGGTACTGTAAGTCATAGATAAGCTCTAACGAGGACTTGAACCACCGACCTTACAAATTGGTCGTAACTGGATGGTTCTTGTCAAGTCAGATGCTAGCCACTCAGCATTGTGTTTCTTCGATTCTAGGCAATGTTTACGATTCGCAGGTCTGATGCTCGACTCCTCGTTGGAGCTTATCTGTGTAAATCATTTTTTTTTAAATCTTCGCTTAAAAGGTTCGTCCGTAATATGTCAATGTTTTGTTCATTTATCATTTGATTTATCAAAAAAGTTACAAAGTCAATTTATTTCCAGATTCTTTTAAGAAGTATTAGCACTAACTTGTTAAACCAATTTGTGTAACATGTAACACATAGTTCATTCACATTTTCACGACCCGGGGTCGGCTTAAGGTCATTCGACCGATTACTCGGTTTCAGTGGCAAGCGTGGTCTAGAGGCTAAGCGTGCTTAAACATGGCTTGGCTTGGCCCCCTTGAAGGGGGATGAGGGTCGACACCCGACTCGGGCAGAGTTGTGTTTTTTTTTTTTTTGTTTCATTTTAATCTCCTGCAGGATTTACCAAGACATTCCAGGTCACTTTTATTCATGATCGCAAAAGGTTGCTTCGACCTAAGTCGGAGTTTCTTTAGAGGAGTATGAGTCATACAGGAGGACATAACTTTGTTTCCCGTCTAGGTATAATATATGTCTATGCTTCCTTAATCTCGCTTCCATTCAATATCCAAATCCGCACCAATTTCATTCACAAAATAGCGGCGCATGCTGCACCGCCGGTCAACTAGTAATAATAATAAGGCTTGTCCTCGAGTCCGAAGATTAGTGAGGAATGTAGTATTTCCCATGTCTGCGCAGCCCCAGCCGTGACCTACATATTTTGCCACATCCAGGGCAAGCTAATTACTTTAATCCCTCCAGCCTGCGCAGAGCATTGCTAAAAGTGATAATTGGCTCGCGCAGACCAATACCACTCTATAAGCTAAATGCAGTCCACAGTAGCACAGAAGTCTGAGACTGCCGAATTGCCGACTTGTTTAACATAATTGCTTCCGGCGGCCATTATGATGTATTTTTTTTTAAAGTTCTGTTTAATTTTGATTTTCTGAACAAAAAAATTGTTTTCATACAAAAAATGATGTTTTTGTCCTCAGTTTTGGTTGGAGTGACTGGAGTAGCTGTCGCAGTTTCAAAAGGCATTGGCGTCATGGAGGATGTCTATAAGCGTTATTTCGATCCTTATGGTTCTGTGCGTCCTGTCGGTTTGGACTGGTCTTTCATCCTGTTTATCACCGGACAGTGTTTATTCTTCGTTTCATATATAGGCCACCATTTAGATTAAAAACAAAAGATGTCATACTAAAACATATGAAATCTTTTCATAATGTCCATAATTACCATAACCATAGTGTAATATAGGCAAGAGGAGATAACTTAGTTAAGGAGTAGTTCTATAATCAACAATTAAAAGACCGCAGCGTAAAAGTAACTTTCACTTAATACACCGCCGAATTTCCCTGGGCATTGAACAGACAGTGTTTTTATATGCCAATCTTATATTCATCACACCTGTAATCCTGGTCACTTAATCCCTTGTAATATAATATTTAATTACTTAATCCTCGTAACTCAATCCCCAGTCATTTAATTCTCATCACTTTAACCGTAATCGCCACATATTAGAAATACAGTAAGAAGTCATCTACCCGCTGGATTTACAGCCTCCATTTAGGAAACACTAAAAAAAGCTACAATACAACCACCCACCAGCTCACGTCCATACCTTCATTCCCAGCCTATATGTCTTGTGTTTGGTTGGAACCTCTCAACCTCTTTGATTTCTCACTACAAATAAAACGGACCGCATGGTAACGCTCCCCCCAAATTTTATGTTTACTGAACCGTAACAATCTGTTCTTCATCTTCTTCTTTCTCTCTTTTCTTCTCTCGTTTTCTCTCGCTCTCTCCTCTGTCTCTCTCAGTCCTTCTCCTCCCTTGCTTTGACACCTTGCACATTAAAATGAGTCCCTTACTAGATTTGTGACTTGAATTCAAACGGTCCTCCTTTTTATTTAACCCCCTCCCCTACATACACCTGTAAGCACAAGATCTTCGGGGCTCGCAAAGACTTTCCTTCAGGGAACATTACCAGGATAAAGAGGAAGAGGCAGACAGAGCGAGCGATGGGAGGAAGTAAAAGAATAGACGGGCATGCCATAGAATAAGTTTCTAACTCAGGCTAAGGAAAGAGAGAAACGGAGATGGACGGTCGACGAACCTTACTTAGTGCTCCAACTGTCCAACAGACTAAGGGATAGGTCCACGTCCAGGTCCGTACAAACACAGACAAAAAAACAACTTTTGGTCCGTAAATTTCTGTTATCAATTTCCTACCCTGCTCTACCCCCCCCTTTTTTTTTTCCAATCCTTAAAAACAAAAAATCAGTCCATTGAACAATATCTGATATGATTAGGCTATATGCTTGTTTTTTTTTTTTTTT
>JADKLZ010023668.1:0-15725 GCA_021533235.1 Biomphalaria straminea | reverse complement strand
GATAAGACAGTGAACGAAATAGAGAGAAAGAGAGGGAGAGAGAGAGAGAAATAAACATTGAAAGGAAGAGAGGCAATAAGTTGTACACAAATTTGATCTGGACACAATCCTTATCGATGTGTCAGCGAGATGCTTGTTTATGTGTATGGGTAGAAAGAATTTGTCAAGTGTTATTTTTTACTCTTTGTGCTATTTCAAATCATTACAAAATCATGGAATAAAATGTTTTTTTTTTTGTAATCGGGCTAATTAAGATAACTATTGTACAGTATTCTTTATAGAATCTATGTAGCATCTAATTCTATCTTACTGTATAAGCAACACACGTCACGCCACCTAACAATCATGTTTGTATGCAAATAGTTCTGTAACGTTATGTTATTTCTTAACTCTTTATTGTATACATGCGAACGTTTCTTATGACGCGTGTTCAGATTTAAAAGACGTAAATTAAATTCAAATTTAAGTTGATTTATATTTTTGAAAAAATTTTAACGGTCAAACCAGAGTTTCCTTGTGTGGCTAATTAGCTAGTTGTTGTTTTTTTTAATCAAAGATATACATACAATTTCAACTTGATAGGAGAATCTCTGGAGCCGTTTTCGAGATCCGTGTCCACTCATCCAGATTACATCCATGAATAGATTGCAAGATGATAAGAGGAACTCTGTGTAAAATAAAAAGAAACAGTTCTAAAGTATTCCTAAAGTATTCCTAAAGTATTCCTAAAGTATTCCTAAAGTATTCCTACAGTAGTATAGCTAAACCTAGGGAAAATAGAAGTCATGTTCCAGAAGTCACCCAATGAAACATACTCAGCCCCAATGATCACAGTAAACGGACAGCCCCTTAACGTGGTAGACCACTTCACATATCTTGGTAGCATAGTGTCAAATGACGCCTCACTTTCAAGGGAAGTTGATAACCGTCTGGCCAGGGCAAGTAGCGCTTTTGGATGCAGAGTTTGGAAGAACAAATCGCTCCGCCTACCTACAAAATTAAATGTCTACCAGGCGGTGGTTCTTTCAACCCTTCTATATGGCTCTGAGACATGAACACTATATAGAAAACAGCTAAGACTCCTTGAGCGCTTTCATCAAAGATGCTTGCACTCAGAGGCGTCACTAGGCAGGTGCGGGGGGTGCGGTCCGCACCGGGTGTCACCCGTTAGGGGGTGACACCCGAGTGAAAAAAATGCAAATTTCAAAATAAATAAATAAATATCAACTTTAAAAAGTGACAGAAGCAAGATCATAAAGCATAATAGAGGTTGAATAAAATTATTCTTAATGGTGAAAAATTAATAGCAAGATTTTCTTGTTTGATAAATAGTGGAAATGTCCAAAATGAGAACATTTATCAGACTTTCAAATTTGAAACAATTAGACAGCCGAACTTAAGCTTACATAATGACAGGGAAGTCATTGCTATGATTTACGTATAGGTGAGAAAACAGGGGAGCATCTTACACTTATTAATTGCCTCATATCGCATTGTTTTTAGCATAACAAATGTTGGTGTATGGTGGCGAATTGAAAAGACATCATAAATAATTGAATTTTTTTTTTTGGGCCGGGGGGGGGGGAATTATGGAAATGTTATCCAAATATGACCCAGTGCTCAAATAATAACCTATAAGATTGCAAGGGAGCGATGAAAAAAAAAGTTACTTTCCAAGCTTGTACGAAAACTCAAGAGTTTATGTTTTAGCAAACCACGTAAGGGGTGTACTTATCAGAGACATGCTGCAAGGTACTCTGGTATATCTTATTACATCACACATAACATATATCTCTGAAGATATATTAACAGTTGCAATGGTAATGTTCATATTACTGAAATATTGTGGCATATTCCTCTTAAAGCGGACCAAAAGCTGGTGGTAGCAGTTCTGATCATTTAAAAACGCCTGGAACGAGCTTGATGTGAGCTCAATGACATGGTAATGAAGCTACAATGTCAAGTATTTACGAAGAAGTGCAGGTAGTATTAATGAAGAACAGAAAAGAAATTTGAATGGATGTGCACACCGGTTACTTACGCTATTTTGTCAAATTTCTCAATCAGAACATGCTTCTAACATACATTTTTTCGGTTTTCTAAAAAAAGTTTTATTTCTTTGCCGTTTTTATCGCTTTAACTAATTGAGGGGATGTTTTAATCAATGATAGAGTGTCATATGAACATCTCGCCGGTGTATTTATTGTGTTGCTGTTAGATCCATGAAAGAACGTTATTAAGAAAGTATGACGGTGAAAATCTTTGCCGTCGCTCCGAAAATACAAACACTAGAGGAGCAGCGCAAAGACAACTGTCTGTGAATACATGCATACCTTTCATTGTTCGAATTTCTATTTGGCCGTTGTACTGAGAGAAAAGTCAACAAAATACAAGAGTACCTTCAAATTAAAGTGTTAGTTATTGGCAAAGTTGTGGCTAAGCTAGAGCACTTAATTTACTCTACGAAATTTATGAAAAGCTAGCTCAAAATGTTATTGAGATAACTTTAGTCAAATCAAACTAGCATGTAATCGCAACAGAAAGATAAGTTTTAACAATAAGAAAATATCAGGACAGTAATCTTAAGATGCCGGATTCACCTGATTCACTATTCAACCATAGAACAAGAGATTAATGCTGAGTGCATCTATCTCTTTTATACTGAGCCAGACTACAAGATATGTGAACTAGAAGACATCTACGGGCAGACAGGTCTTGAAAGACGCCAACGAATCTGTACCAGAGTTAGATTTTAGCCTTTAACTGTTTCTGGCCAAATACATTTCTACGTGGCATTAGTGGCATTATGGCATGTCTACGTGGCGTCATGTGAAGGAAGCGTTTCAAAACTGAAGTTAATTAACAACTATTTATAACTTTAAAAAAAAACGAATTTCAAATCAAGCAATCTGTCCATTCATTCAAAAACGAAATCACAAAATATATTGAGTTTAAAGTTATTTATATGTTTTCAAATTTGACATCCTGAAAATGAAAGTTAAGCTGTTGTTTTTTATCATAGACTTTTAAATGTTAGAATAAAAAACTTTTTTGAACCGATCAATATACTTTTCATAAAGTTGCATTTTTTTCAGTAGTCGTCTGGAAACTACTAATTAAAAAACTTTAAAAGTTTCCGATAGGAACTCTTCAAAGTTAACTCAGGAAAGCTTGTTCAGCTGATGTTTACTTAATTTCTAATTTAAAAATCTTACGTGTTAATCTATGTAATATTAACGATAAAATGTCAGCGACAAAAAAATTAAAACAGAATTGACATTCATTTTAAGTTTGTGTAATCAAGGAACTGTATTATTGTGAAAAAAAAAAGAACAAACCGACGATAGTTTTATTGGGAAGAAAAGGTGTAATGGTGGAGGGGGGAGGGGGTGACACCCTGACCGTACCGCACCGGGTGACACCCATCCTAGTGACGCCTCTGCTTGCACTCCATCATGGACATACGATGGCAGGACCGCACTACAAACAGTGATGTCCTTGCGAACGCCGGTATGGACAGTATATAGGGACTTCTTATGGTCCGACAGCTACGCTGGGCAGGGCACGTATCCCGTATGGGAGACGAACGTATGCCACAGGCAGTCTTTTTTGGTGAGCTAAAAGGTGGTCGACGTAACAGAGGCGCCCTACGGAAACGCTTCAAAGACAAGCTTAGGCGTCAACTTTCCTTGGCTGACATAGAAGAGAGCACCTGGCTGCATGCGGCGTCGGAACGAGACAGCTGGAGGTCACTAACGAAGGCCGCGGGATACACATTTGAGACCAAAAGAAAATCTGCCGCCGAGGACAAACGCAGACGACGAAAAAAAAAATCTAAACCGACCACCTGCGGACAATGGTTTTGCTTGCCCTGGTTGTGGCAAAATATGTAGGTCACCGCTGGGACTGCACAGCCACGGGAAACACTGTATTCCTCACTAATCTTAGGATTCGAAGACAAGCCTATTATTATTATTATTATTATTATAGCTAAATGACTTTAAAAACATGACGACACAAAAGCAGCTTAGTAAGTTACTTTTGATTGGACACCATCCGCTAATCGTAAACAATGAACATTTAGCCACGTGATAATATTGTAAAACAATGAAAGAAACTGGCACGTGACAGCATGTGTGTGTTAAATTAATTTATATAGAAGATAGAGAACCACGTGGCTAAATGGTGTTTGTTTACGATTGTGAATGAGGCCCACTCAGGGCCGGTCCTAGGCCAATGCAACCTATGCGGTCGCAGTGGGCCCCGCGCTTTCATAGGCCCCGCAATAACTCTAGGTGTAATTATTAAATTGCAAAATATATACGAAAAATTCCATGAAATCTCCTAAATTTATTCAAATCTCCTGAAAACTTATAAAATATCATGAAAAATAGACAAGCCTCGAAAAATAAAGTTCATTTGATTGAAAAATGGATAAAATTCAAAGTCGATTTTTTTTCTAATACAAAATCTTAATTTTCACTTATTATCCTTTTTCCCACCCATATAGGCCCCGCGCAATCAGTTCCGCATAGGGCCCCGCAACCGCTAGGACCGGCCCTGGGCCCACTCATAGAAACTATTCTAAAATTAACTGCTGAACAAGACACACACTTAACCTTTGAACTTTTCCTACATATCTAGGTCATGATGAGATTCAAGCATTTCAAAGGGCTATGTTTATAAATAGCACTGGGGAAATAACTAGAGCATTGATTGACTTATGGGGAACTTTCTCATCAGACTGTTAGTGAAGGAAAATATTAGTGACAAAATGTCGCACAAACAAACACATATGTGTCTACAATCTGTCTCCTTGCCCTATTTTGTTTCTTGATTTATTTTTTTAGTATATCCGTAAGGTCAGTGGTTCTCAAACTTTTTCCTTAACCAAACACTTCGAACATTCTGAGTATTTAAAGCAGGGGTTCTCAACTGTGGATCGCGACGCCTTTGAGGGTCGAATGACCATTCTCCAGGGGTCACCTAAGACCGTCTAAAGTGTGAATTGTTATTGTCGAATCTTCTATTGTCTCATGCATGTGTGTGTGTGGGGGGGTCTCGGCAGAGTGGGGGACTGTAAAAAGGGGTCGCAGAGCTTGAAAGGTTGAGAACCGCTGATTTAGAGGAACAATGCTTATTTTTTTTTTATTTGGTAACTACTACTCTATTTATTTCAGTAGTTTGTTGAAAACCTATTCAGGCTTCTGCGGTGGTTCCGCGGAAAATATTTTGATAAACACTGCTCTTTAAATTATGAATATTAATACATGAGCTACTCAATGGACACACTATTAAGTATCTAGTGACCTCATATGTAGAATGTGTAACTTGTTAACGTGTGCACAGAAATGTGATTTTTTTGCCCCTTGCAAAAGGGCTGTGTTGTATCCGCAATTCCTTAAAGCCATATGGTAGATATAGACGCGTTTTTTGTATTCTTTAGTTTGAAGATAATAATAATGAAGATTTTCAGATCCAGATATAAGTTAGTGGAGGCCCGCAGCATGTTTTTTTTTTTTTTGGAGGTCCTTTCCTTTTTTAGAAATTTAAAAAAAAGAAATAAATTAAATTGTTGGGTAGTGAAACTTTATATCTCTTCACATTTTATCTCATTGTATGCTCTATTTGAGGAAGAAACCCAGGGTGGTTATCATGTCTTCATGCCACTCGAGCTAGGATTCAAAAGCTGAAATTTAACATCGTAAGTTAAGGAATGTCTTTCAATTCGTTTCTTTTAATACTTGTTTTGGTACTTGTTTGTACTGAGCTTAGATTAACCGAGACCATTTGCAGGGGCGTAGCTAGACATTTCACATCGTTGGGGGGCCCTGTGGGATCGACCTCTTTCGGGGCCCCTGCATTTTGCGTAATACTTAATTTGTAATATAAAAAAAACGCTCATTTGTGGGCCTCCCTCAAGTGGGACCCTGGAGGATTTTCAAATTATCCACCCACCTCCCCCACCTTATCTACGCCACTGACCATTTGTTATAGACAGAAATAAGGTAGACATGCGTCGACGCCGTGTGCAAAATAGTTTGTTGTGACTTCACTGGTCTGTACGACGTTGCAACGAGCGATTGGCCAGGACTGCCCACAAGTTGCGACGTTGCATTTCAGTGTTAATGTCTTCAATGACGATGGTTTTCAAATTAACTGACTCAGGTCTGCCTGTCTAGTTTGATCAAATATGGCGCAGGTCATTTGCTCACGCTTCCAATTCTAGGATCAAGTTAATAGTTTTCACAATTATTCATGGCAATGACAACAAACGAATCTATCGAAGTATTGACCAATTATTTTATCAATTAGCTGTATAGAGAATTATGTCGCTCGTTTAAGTTTTAAACTAACAATAGCCTTCAGAATATTTTTTTTTTTATAATTACTTGAATAGTCTTTAAGACCTTTTTTTATGAAGTACTTAAATAACTACACGTCGGTCTTTGATCCTTTAGACCCGTGTGTTAGTGTTGCCTCTAAATACTAGAATTGTAATTCCATTTTATTTGGTCTCTTGTGTATGTACTGGACACTTTAAGGATTAAAATTTATTCTTATATGTTTTGTAAATGTGTGCAATATATTGAGGGTGAAAAGCTTTAAACGTAAAAGTTCCCCTTTCAGACTTTGTGGTCTATAGGGCAGATGATGTAAAGGTAATCTGATTCTATGGCCTACGGTTAACGAGGGTGTCATGTGGCCAGCATAACGACCAACCGCCTTTACTTTTCCCCAACTAATGTCAGGTACCCATTAGAGCTGAGTGGACCCAGAGGCGCCTATATAGTATGGAATTAAAAATCTCAGCGAAAAGCTTTAAGACATAAGAAAATATTACAACATAGATTTGTGGTATAGAGTTTTCTGAATTATATTCTCTAACCATTGTTAAAAACGTCATGTTTTTCTTATCACCTATAAATCTGCTAGATTGCTAAAGGAAATAAATTACAGCTCTAGCCATAGCTACAAACAAACGTCTTTTTAAACAGCAGAGATTATTAATAAAGGGAAACCAGTTCAAGAAATAGTAAATATGTTTTTATTTACTTCCTTGTCAAAGCTAATAAAAAAAATGTGCATTAAAAAAAAAAGCACCAGAACGCAATATGTCAACAATATGGGCAGCAGTCTTGTCGAGTGGTTGGCGCTTCGGACTAGTTTGAATCTAGTACACTGAACTGAGTACACTTCAGAAGGTCTGGTCTAGGCTTATCTCTGCAGAAAGTCGGACATGTATACACCAAGACCATAATGCAAAGAAATGTGTCCAACCGAATGTTGGTAGTGAGACTTTGAAACTCTGCACACTGTGAAATAAAGATATATTTATTTTTGTAATTTTGTTGTTGTTTTTTTAAATATTCCTATAAAAAACGAATGTTTTTTTTTTCAATATGTGTTTTTCAAAGACCGCATTTTAAATGAAGAGATTACACACAGGATTAATACAGCTATTGGATCCAACGATGACATGCTAACGACTGTCGCGAAGACCTTCCTACAGGGAACAGTACCAGTAAGAAGAAGAAGAGAAACTCAGAGAAAGCGATGGGAAGACAACATCAAAGGATGAGCAAGCCTCTCAGTGAAGGAAATTAAATACAAGACAAAGGACAGAGAGGAATGGAGAAAGACAGTTGACAGATCTTGTATGGGGCCCGAAAGTCCAACAGTCTAAGGCAGCGGTTCTCAACCTTTTAAAGGGAAACTCCCATGGTTTTGACAATTTTTGATGTAATATGTGTTTTGATTTACATATAATGAATACATTATTCTTTTTTTTTTAATTTGCAAGAATAACTTAGTAATTGATGTTTTTCTGACGTAATTTTTCTGCGCATCCAAAACGGTCAGATTTTCACGTAATTTCTATGTGACGTCACGAACTAATACACAAATCCTATACTACTCCGAGTACCTGGTGAATAACGGAAAACATAACAGTAAAGTTTTTATTCTCGTAAAAGAAATATATCTTCATCTATGCAGTTAGATCTAAATATTGTAAGCAAAGAAAAAAATGCGTGTTGAAAGTAGATTTACATCCTTGACTAACCACGGCAGTGTATATTTTCTCGCCTGACCACTCAACACACAACAAACAATATCGCTTGGTTGGCTTGTCATGACCGACTACACGTAGTCTAGACTAGCCTTACACTGACCAGTTTGTTCGAATCAGTCAGACACACGATATATTTACTTCTTGGGATAGGGAGAGGCTTAGATGAAAATGTTATTTTTTTCTCGAGTTGGTTATCCTAATGCTTTTGCATCTCTCTCTCTCTCTCTCTATATATATATATATATAAACTATAGCATAGCTCTGGACACTATGCCTAAGAGCCTGACAACTACTGTAAGAAAGAAGCGATACGATTGGTTAAATCTAGTTTCTCTTTCAGTATAAAAAAACATCCTCAAAGAACCCCGTTTTTTAGGAGATGTCAAGAATTTACTGTCTAATTTATTAAATATAAAATTTTCTAAGCATTTAAATAAAAAATGGTAAAATGTTTACTTTCAATATGTCAATAACTCAAATTTGAAAAAGTATGAGAGTTTCCCTTTAAGCTGGGCGACCCCTTTTTACAATCCATCGATCTCTGCCGCGCCCCCCCCCCTTACACACACACACATACAGCAAAAGAAAAGTAGACAAAAACAATTCATATTTTCGATGGTCTTACGTGACGCCAATCGTCAATCGACCTCCCAGGGGTAGCGACCCACAGGTCAAGAACCCATGGTCTAAGGGATAGGAGAAGATCCTTGGTTTCTTTAGTCCAAGATATAAGAGTATGTCAGCTACCATTCACTTTACTTTTCTAATATAATGTTGTATCCATTTGAGTTAGGTGCACTCAGGGGAGTCCTACAATGCTTTAATGTTTAAAATCTCAGTCTTTACCAAGATTTGAACCCTTACCCTCTCTGTTCGGAAGCCAAGCGCTTTACCACTCAACCATCAGGTCCGATCTCTTTCCCATAATTTAAACCAAATAAATACTGAACATTTTTTTCTAGCCTCTACTAATACGCGCCTTGGGGATATATATAGAATTTCTTTGATATTCTATTACTTCGAACTTACATTTTAAGATTTTAAAAATTTTGTTTAAAAATATCATTGAAGTTTTTAATAATCTTAAAAATAGCACTCATTTCGCCTAAATGCTCAATATGTTACGATCAGTCAAAGTAAACCTGTTTGGGAGAGTCTTATTTTGACCCCCCTACGATACAATTTACTTCCTATGGAAATTTGATAACATAGTTCAATAGAGCAATGCAATACGTCAACTCTTTGAGAAATGTAAAAATGGAAAAATCACAAACTACCTTAACATTTGAGTGGTGTACCAGATATCTCTGTTACGAATTGGTAAAATAAACGTTTTAAAACATGTTATATTTTTCTGAGTTATTAAAATTAACATAAAATTTAATTCTTACGCTTCTGACTCCAAATATTTCATATATTACAATGACAAGAAAGATACAAAAAAGACAAACACAATTTCTTAGGGAGTATTTAAGAAACACTGAAGTTGTTGTCCATCTTATCAGAAGAGTGTAACAATAGGATGGAAACCCATCACTCATAACAAGTTGGATGTTTTCTGATACACGTATGTCGATTTTTTAAATTATTTTTTTACTAAACTTTTAAAACCTTTCTCCAAGCATTCCGCTCCCATGTGTCAAAATGTTCACAAAAGTTGCGCTATAATCATGAAAGTTGCGTTCCGTAAAAGCAATTACATGAAAGAGAGAGAAAGACTGAGAGAGAGAGAAAGAGGGAGAGAGAGAGAGAAACAGATATAAGACAGACAGAGATACAGAGAGAGAGAGAGAGAGAGAGAGAGACATGTATAGAGACATTCACACATATAAGAGAATGACTGCTACAGAATGTAGAGATATTTTGAAACAGTGAGATAGTATAACTAAACAGAACAACTGGGATAATCAACCTAAACTTAGTGTAGGCACACTAGTGTGATTTACTTATTTTAAAAAACAATGAAGTAATTTATGTACTATGAAATCGTATTGGTATCTCATTATGTCCCCTTACCTTTAAAAAGTGTTACCCATTAAGACCCTGCCATCTATAGGTTACCTGTTACCCATCCCTTAGTCTGGTGGACCGTTGGGGCACCAAGCAAGACTTGTGGACCGTCTTTCTCCATTCCTCTCTATCCTTTGCCCTGATTAAAACCTCGTTCAATGGTAGGCCTGTCCATTACTTGATGTTGTCTTCCCACCGCTTTCTCTGTCTGCCTCTTCTTCTTTTTCCCGGTACTGTTCCCTGGAGGAAGGTCTTTGCGAGTCCCGAAGATCTTGTTACATGGCCATACATTTTGAGCTTTCGTTTCTTCACAGTATTTAGCAGGTCATCATGGGGTCCGATCGCATTTAAAGACCGCATCACAAATCAAGAGATTAGAGCCATCTATAGGAGGTAGATGAAAAACGAGTCTGTTCTTGTCATCTTACAGGAATAACTAGTAATATAATGTACATTCCACTCCCTATGCTATATTCACATGTTATGCAGTGTCGTGTATTTAAGGTGGGGGAAGTGACTCCAAATTTGAAAACTTCCTGTGGCCCCTTTTGAATATCCCCCAGAAAGAGTATTCGAAATTTGTTTTACATTAAATATTAAGCCAATGCCATGTTATCTAGCTCTTCTTGTTCTTACATAAAGTGTTGCATGAAGGCTTATTCAACACATTAGACATATACATTATCTCAATTCATGTTGTCAAATGTCAAAAAGCAGCAGGGGCCTTTAAAGTGGACAAGCCTTCCGGGCCCCCATATCCATTGTAAGCTAATGATGGTATGTTTGCTTTATTTTATTTCCTTACAACACTAGTGACAAAGTAAAAATTTTGCAAAGGGGTACAAAAAGCAACAAATTAAGCAATATATCTTAATGCTGAAGGATTGATTTCTATTTTATTGTTATAAAAGTTAAATTAATATTAATTAATTGATAAATTGGTTTATTCTTTTCTTAAGATAAATAAATAATTGTGCAAAGTTTTGGCTTCATAAGAGAATGCATGTTTGAGAAAGGACGAGTTGTATAATTTGTATCAGACAGATATCAATTAAGGTTATTGTGTGACATGCAAGCTATTGGACCTTAGTACAGGAAAAAAAAGCAAGATTCTTGGAACAAGTGGCAGAATAACCCTCGCGTTCAAAGTGCCTCTCGATTTGTAATTACATCTTTTCAACAGCAACATTCCAAATTATGGTCTTGTTATTAATCTTGTATAAAAAAAAGTAAAGTTCCCCTTTCAGACCTTGTGGTCTATAGGGCAGATGATGTAAAGGTCATCTGATTCTGTGGCCTACGGTTAACGAGGATGTCATGTGGCCAGCACAACGACCAACCGCCTTTACTTTTCCCCAACTAATGTCAGGTACCCATTAGAGCTGGGTGGACTCAAGGGCGCCCGAAAATCCCGAAATAAAAATCCCAGTCTTCACCAGGATTCGAACCCGGGACCCCCAGTACGGAAGCCAAGCGCTTTACCGCTTAGCCACCGCGCCCTCTAATCTTGTATGCTAAGGCAATATAGGCTGAAATAGGATGCCTGGTTGAGTGGCATTAACCTCTAGGACTCTAGGCTAATTATCAATGGGCTCGAGCCTTAATCCCGACTAGATCTGATGTGTGTTTGCTGATAGCCTAAATACAGCACACAAAACTTCTTCTAAATACCCCCCCCATCCATCCTATATGTCCACAAAAAAGATTGGACTTAATGAAGTAAAATGGCTGCCTGGTCGAGCGGTTTGCACGCTGGACTGTGGTTTGGATTTATCTATGGTCCCGGGTTCAAACCCTGCCCGCTCCCATCCCCCGTCGTCCTGCGGGAGGTTTGGACTAGGATGTAACTATCTAACTCTGAAGGAACATCCGAAACATGTCAAACATTTTACAGACAAAAACAAATATGCGTTATTCTAACTCAACGTTGAAATGAAACAAGAGATGAAAATAGAACAATACTTGACATTGGTCTTAGTAAAAAAAAAATGTTTTTTTTGTATTTCAGATTGATTGGTAATAACGGAGAACATGAGCCCAAGAGTTGAACCCGATTTAAAAGTCCAGTGGCTACTACAGGGGGTCATCCTGAGCTGCGCCTTCTCATCTCAGCCTATACGGACATTGTGCCTGCCTTTACATCCGGAGAAGGAGCTTTTACCAAAACAGTAAGCACATTAAAGTACAAAGTATATCAGTGGCGTATATATGGCCCCTTTTGACTCGAAAAGCAATGTATGCGCCCAGATGAGTCACTGGTTTTGGTTTAGACTTGAGACGGGGCAGAATCTGGAGTGGCTAATCAAGCCAATTCTAGAGCGGCAGACTTTGCCACACTTTATGCATATGTATGTATCTGATTCAGGGCTAGCGGACAGGGTAGCTTTCTTTTTTTCCCTCTTGATTAAGGCCGCTTCATTTCTTTTAATCTCAGCGAGGGTTTTCACAGCACGCACAGTCTGTCTCCATTTACTTCGGTCCTTGGCTATGTTTTCCTACATACTCTCCTTGATGCCTGTGACTCTTATGTCTCGTTTGCAGACGTCTCTATAGGTTAGTCTTGGGCAAAATATTATTAATAATAATAAGACTTGTCTTCGAGTCCAAAGATTAGTGAGGAATGCAGTATTTCCCGTGGTTGCGCAGCCCCAGCCGTGACCTACATATTTTGACATTCCCAGGGCAAGCATACACTTTGTCCGCAAGTGGTCAATTCAGATTTTGTTTCCGCCGTCTGCGTCTGTCCTCGGCAGAAGATTTTCTTTTGGTCTCAAACGTGTATCCCGCGGCCTTTATGAGTGAGCTCCAGCTGTCTCGTTCTGAAGCCACATGTAACCAGGTGCTCTCTTCTATGTTAGCTTAGGCAAGTTGGCGCCTAAGCTGGTCTTTAAATCGTTTCGGTGGAGCGCCTCTATTACGTTGGCCACCTTTTGGCTCAGCAAAAAAGGCTGCCAAAATATTAAACTGGCAATGTAAAAAAAAAATCTTTAAAAAGCTTATATTAAATGTGTCAATTAGTTTGGATCAGTAATTTAAATAAATTTGTAATACACCTCAAACGACTATTTATGAACGGGAACAATTCAGCTTATACCACCACTTCAGTCACGTACTAATTCTTTCCCTGGATTGAGATATCAAAAACAAAGCAATTTATTTACAACAGTTAATTAACTAATTGGTTAATTAAAAAAAAAAGTGTTCTTGTGCTGTCAGGTAAAAGAACTAATTGTCCATAATTTCAGCTTGATTCGAGATTGGGTATTGGAGAAATAACGTGTACAATCTTTTGGCCAGACAAATAGAAAGAATGAGTTTAGTTAAGCTTTGTAAAAAAAAAAAGTTCAACTAGGTATTTATTTTTGTTCTTCTTTTTTACAGGTGTTGTCTACCAACTACTGCTGTCGTTTTTATTTCTTTAAAAGCGAAAGCATCTGTTGTTAATCTAACACAAGTTCTAATGGAGGACCGCCAATCATCTAACACTATATTTTCAACAATTATAGGAAGCTACAACAGACATTGCTTGCTTTGTACTGATTCTACACTAAAAAATTGTGACAAAAAAATTAAACTTGTTCGTATAATTTGCAGATTGAATGAGACTCTACCAGTCGGACAAATATATATTTTGTTCGAAATTCTAAATACGCCCCAGTTTAACCGAAATAACTATGATATATTTATAAAGGCATGTGACAAATACAAGAATTTAGTTGTCATATCAAGACATTTTAAAATCATTACAACCAGACCTCAAAGGAAGGTCCTAATCATGACATCTGTATGTCATTTCCGTCATCAACATACCATGAAAGGATCTAAAAGACTACCTAGAGCTGTGAACAACGTAACTACGGCCACAACAATTAAAACTGCGACCCTTTCTAATAGCACAACCAGTAGGAGTACGTTGAATTTTATCACTAATAGCAGTGTGCAGACAAGCTCTTTAAATACAGCACAGAATGATACAAATAGAGAAACCAACACCACAGCGTCAACGTTAGATTCTAAAAGTAACACCGCTAACACTCTGACGTCTTTGAATTTTACATCTGGACTACAAACGCAAAAAGAAAATTTGGACAAGTCAGTCTTTAGCTGGCTTATTTTGGTTGCCTCTATAGCCAATATCGGGAAAAGATCTTCCGTCTATGGCGCCTTCGTTGGGATTCTATGCTTCTCAGTTATTTACGGAATCTGCTTTCTTCTAAGGAGTAGAATTAGGACACTTGTAGCAGGCAGGCTAAGTAAAACGATCACGCCTCTAAAGGTAGACGAGCTTCCGGTTTTAGACAGTATATGCGCGTCTTATAACGTCAGTAGTAGTTCAGCTGAGTTGACAACATCGTCCCAGAGCTCGGCGTCCAATCAAACCAGTAGAGTCATCAGCAAGTTTCTATTTCAAAACTCTCCTGAAAATATGGCATCATCTGAGGATTCAGCATCCAATTATAATAACACGGTCATAGACACTGTTCAAAATTCTACTGAGCTAATGACATCTCCAGAGAGCACATTAACCAATGAAACTAGCACGGTCTTCAGCAAGCCACTACTTGAAAGCTCTCTTAGCATAGAGAGTTTGATCAGCGCCATGACCTTTCTAGGCAATGACACCATGACCATCAGGTGTAAGACCATCAAAAGGCCCAACTCCAACGTCAAAGAGGTGGAGATTGAGATAGATGTTCCGCAAGACTCTGGGGGTTCAAGACACAACCCAATTTGGTCTGCCTCGAACAGCGTTGCGGAGGAAGAGACGAGAACGTACTCTAGACTCATAACGCAAACAGCCGTGCCGAACGACTATGATTATATAGACGAGTCTCTGTTTGTGCCTGAGGCAGGGACAAACAATGAGGCATTAGACCAAACAGAGGCATTAGACCAAACAGGGGCATCAGATCAAACAGGGGCATTAGATCAAACAGAGGCATTAGACCAAATAGAGGTTGTAGACCAACACGTGCTAGCGGACAAACCCAACTTTATTGACATGAAAGAAATTTTGGACAAGCAAAAGACTATTAGAAAACAGAGGGTTGTGGAAGAGGACTTGTTAGTCGGTCATGATCTCATGAGCAATCTCAGAACAGAAGACGAGCAAGAACTAGTGGACGTCTATGATAACAATAAGCGTGTGAGCCTGGAATATTTGAATATTGATTCGTTTGATCCTTATTCCTCGTTCCCATATGGAAGCTCCAACCATTATGTTAGTGAACTTCCGTTGACAGAGAGCTCCAATTACGTCAATGTCGAAAATATTTTAAGCCGGAGCAGTTCCTTACAAAGTACTGTCGTTTAGACGAACAACGTTATGTACAAGATAAGTGTCTGACAGATTCTGTTTTGGTAACTCAATGACTGCATGTGAAAATAAGGATATTTCATAACTCTGGATCAAATCATTGACATAATGCATGTCATCTACTTCCTTTATAATCAATTTTTATTTCTAATGCATTACTCATGATTTTGTTATGATTTATAAAATGTATTATTACATTGAATCTTTGTACACTAACTGTTATGAGTATTATAAATAATGTTGATGTTTGAATGTAATGTTTCTCTATTGAAATCTATCTCTGGGTTATGTTACATTTCAAGAAATACAGCGAATTCAATGAAT
>JADKLZ010023661.1:0-10864 GCA_021533235.1 Biomphalaria straminea | reverse complement strand
ACAAACTGTCACAAGAGAAATGCCAATTGACGTGACACTGACAAAGCCGTTCGTGGGAAAGAATTGTTACTGACATCATTTACAATGCAAACTGGTGAACACAAAAATACATACATACACCCTGATCAGTACTGTCCCGACATGAAAAACACGCGCCCCAACCCTTCCCTCCTCCATATCCGGCAATCTTTTCTTTTTTAATGCAAGATCAGAAGCAGCGGGTAGGATTTTCTGTGTTCAGTTCAAGCTTTTGACCTCTGGACCAAGAAAATTTGAATTTCGGGTTTCTTAGAGCGCCTATCATGAGTCCATCTAACTTAAATGGGTATCAGACATTAGTTGTTTGCTTGTTTTGTTGTTTTTTTGTTATTATTTTTCTGTCCACGTGACATGCTTCTCAACAGACGGCCTTGATACAGATGACCTTGACCTTTACATAGTCTGCTCCATCTGAAAAGAGCTGGGTTCATCGCTCAACTTTAAGAGAAGCCGAAGTGTTTGTTGCGCCAATACGGTTTTAAGTTAACAAGCAAACAAGAATGGGGAGGGGGGTTAACTGCAGAATTAGAGAGGAGGATCCTGGTCAGGGGAATAGAGATCGTATCGAACTTAAATACCACCTACAATGAACGCACCACAAATGAGGAAATTTGAAACAGGATCAGGAACCGCAATAAGGGTTCTCTTTTTGTTTCCCTGTTAACCTAATAGTCTCCCTAGCATGGGCGGCCCTAGCAGTGCGCGGGGCCCTGGGCGAGCGTCATGTGCGGGGCCCCTAGCCGTAAAGGTAGACTATATAGTCTTTTAAATTTAAATAATTTATAAAAACAAGGTTACAAGGACAGTTTGTGTGGAAACACAAACTCAAAATCTGCCCCTGAAGTGGTTCACCCAGACAGGTAAAAAAAGGAGGTTTCAATATTTTCAGAAAGAACATCAGAATGAAATTCTATCAATGACAAATGACAGAGTAGAATGGAGAAAGAAGGTTGACAGATCTTGTGTAGTGCCCCAGTTGAAGTTTACTAATTACTTTACCACATTATGACAGGTGATATGAAAAACTACTTATTAATTGTTGTTTGAAATTATGTCCAACTTATATGCATAGGCTTACTAAATAGATTTTTTTCTGTGTAAATGTAGTAGTTAGTATAACAAAACTTACTTAACTTAGCAATACTAATGTAAAAAAAAAATGAAAAAAAAAAACAACGTTTTTATATAAACCTGTTTAAAAAGGGTAATTAATTTTATATTACAGAGCTTTCGGTGTTTGTTAACATTAATAATGAATTGTTGTAAAAGTGATGCATTTTTCTGAAAGAAACTGCTTGCATAAGTGATTTAAAAATTAGATCTTTCGGTTTTAGAAAAAAAAAAGTAGCCGTTGCATCAGAACATGGTCTTAAATATTATGATGTCGGATTTTCACTAACTTTTCTAGTTTACGAGATCTAAACGCAACGGATGGACGGACAGACATTCCACACAAAACTAATAGCGTCTTTTCCCCTTTCTGGGACCGCTAAAAATACTCCCGCGTTTTTTTGTTGTTTTTTTTTTGTTTTTTCAACACGTTCACACAGTAGCCAATTGGAAAAAGAAAACTTAATATGTCATGCTGGAAGCTGACTTGCCGAAATAACTGTATAAGCACACCAACTGGTGATACTGTTTATATCCGAAAAATATTATACGTTTATGAAATTAAACAGCTTGCTGCGAAAAGC
The DNA here is from genome assembly GCA_021533235.1 of Biomphalaria straminea. Lineage (NCBI taxonomy): Eukaryota > Metazoa > Mollusca > Gastropoda > Planorbidae > Biomphalaria > Biomphalaria straminea. The sequence goes on along the minus strand of JADKLZ010023661.1, from coordinate 9,131 downwards.
TGACCTTTGCGTGCGGTCTTAGAACATATCACCAGCGACAGTCGAGAATACACCGTACAATTGTTTAGTTATTTTCAGTGCTTTTTTATTAAAAAAAAAATAAATGGATTGCCTAATTTTTTAACTGTTAATAAATTAATAATAAACGCTAAAATTCAAGAAAATTAATATTTTTTCCCCACATTGAAAAAAAGTGAAGTACGCCGTACGACGTGACGGTAAAAAAAAAGCACTGATTATTTTCATTAAATAATCAATTGGTCAAAAGTTCCATTATTGTTACTACAAATGTATTTTTCATTTACAATTTTTCATAACGCAAATAGTAGTTCAAACTTTATCACTACGCATTTTCCAAATAAAATCCGATTAGACGTCGAAACGATTAGGAATGGTTGCTTCTACTTATGTGTTTTTATTGTGAACGTTAAACGATGATAGCCTCTAAGACTCGTCTGTCTTTACCGAAACAAAACGGTATTTCGAAATAAAAAATGTAATCTTAAATAGCAATTGGTATACTTGGTATACTGGGAAAATATTGAGTAACAAGTCCTTGTTTATGACCACTCATTTAGTTTTCGAAGTTGGTGAGAATAAAATCTCCCAGCGCGGGGCCCCCCTCAGGCGCGGGGCCTGGGGCGGTTGCCCCAGTTGCCACCCCTTAAGACCGCTACTGTCCCCTAGCAACAGTTTCAAGCCAAGCACCACGTTAAACGCTGAGAATCCTTGCCCGGGCTGACCGCTGTCCAAAAAAAAAAAAAAAAATCAAACTCAAACTGTATTGCCATATTACGGATCCTTAAAGTTCGCATTGACCTTCCTGCAGGGTCTAGTAGATTTTAGTCGAGATGAAAGACAGGAATGGAGAAAGACGGTTGACAGATCATGCGTGGTGCCCCAAAGGACGAAGGTGGCAATATTTCAACAGTACAAGAGTCGAGCAAGTCACTGATGAGTTCAACAGACTATTCAAATATGACAGTAGTGTTATGGAGTGTGTGTTTCTATGGTGACAGTGGGAAGAGGTTAGAGGTTGGTTGTGAATGATGAAACATAGGTGGCATTGTTCGTCACTTGGTCTTAGTTAGGGGAAACTACTCCAGAACGTGAGACTGAAAGTGAGTAGTGAGTTAGATTTTGTTAATGAATATATTACTAAAGTCTACTATATTTATTTGATCTCATTTCAACTTGATTTTGTTTATATTAAACATCAAGTGTTATTAAATTTGTTCACAAAAGGGAGTTATTCAAGTTATTTTAAAGTATCATCAGTTAAGATTTATTACGCCTACAATGGGGTTTAGTTGTCTACCCGCAGTTCTGTGCTACAAGTCAACGGCCGGTAACAACAAGTTCTCGTTATGTAAGGACTGGCATATGAATGAAAACAAAAAGTTCTTTTTAGCGCTTTTAGTAAACCATCATACTGCCTAGTGTCAATAAGTCACACTTAACTCAAATAAAGCAATACATTAAAAACCCAGTGTTATCATCATAGGGCCTCAGCAAAAACACCCCACTCTCCACGGTCTCTTGCTATTTTTTTTTTAGGGCTTGCCAGCTCTTTCCTGTCCTCTCGGCTTCCTTCAGTTTACTGCGTCGCCACGTTCTTTTTATGGTCTTCCTCGACGTCTTGTTCCCGGGGGGGGGGGGGGGCACTCTAAGACCTAGTGTACTTTAACTGAAATCGAAGGCCCTATGCGGCTGCATGGTTTTCCTATGCCTAAGGCCGGCCCTGTTTCAGTCTCCATAATATCTCAACACTTTAGTCCCAAAAGACGGAGTTTAAAGCCAGTGTAGTGAAACTGTTGACTCACACGTCGAGGGAAGATGAGGATGACACAAGGCTATTAGAACACTTCTAGTTCTACGTTTAGAGTAACCTTTTTTTAACATCTATAAATCTTTTTTTTTTTTTTTTTTGTAATAGAGACGTACGGTAATGGTGTCATTTTCATGTGTGCGGGGGAGTGTCATTAACAGCCAGTGGCGTTGGTGGATGGAGGGGGAGAATTTGAAAATCCCCCCCGGGTTTTTTTTGTACACTAAATATTAAATACTACGCCATTATCTCATGTCATGATGTCGATTGTCAAAAAGCAGGGGCTCCTACATGATGGCTAGTTCCTAGCTACGCCACTGTCAACAGCCGCTCCTTTATTTCAATCGTTCATCAGCTACCAGCACCTTTTTTTTTTCCCTTGGTATAATTTGAAAAACAAAATCCTAAAGTGGGTCAATATGGCTGATTTGATATGATTGATGGGCCTGATTGCTATTAACGTGGTCAAAGAAAAATGGAAAAGCATCAGTGGCGTAGCATCCATGGCGCGAAGGGGTTCAATGAACCCGGGCCCACGACCATTAGGGGCCCACAGCATGTGGAGTAGAAACAATGTCATAAAGGGGTTGATTGCACTTGAGCCCATGATACTTGTCTGGTTGTGGCCCACGCGAGAACTTACGGATGATATTAATTCACGAATTAAAATTTCGAAACAGCTGTTAAGTATTCATTTTTCTTAAAGCTTAATTGGTTTCTTTTTTTTTTCTGTATTTATAATGTTTGATAACAACATTTTGTAATTGTACACAAATGAATATATTCGAACTAACTTTCTACTGCGTTAAAAATTGTATAACGATTCTTTGTTACTATCGATATGGCGAACTATAAGAACTAACTTTCTACTGTGTTAAATGACTTTGTAAATAACTATCTCAACAGTAATGATTCTAAAACGCATGTGTCCGACCCAATGAAGTAGATACTTGGAAATAGTGTAAAAAACAGGTTTAGACAAGAAGATAGAGACATGTCCAAGTAAATTATGGAATAGTGTCTTTCTCTGACCCATGCTTAGTGTTTGTTATTGAAAGTTAACATCATTATATTTTTACAAAAAATTATCATGGAATAGTGTCTTTCGGAGATGAATGCCTGTGTATTACCTGGGGTTGGAACGATGCCGCCCACACAGCAGTTCCCCCCTCTCTATATAGCTGATCTATCCAAAGGTATATGTATTAATATAAATATGCAACTTTTTCAAAACTTTGAAACCTCTGACTAGACTTTATTAAAAATTGCTATGAATATTGAAATTTTGACTGGAAAACAAAGCCCCACAGATTCAAAACGAGAAAATAGAGCTGTTGGGCAATTCAATTCTGGCTGAAATACATATGTCCAATCCGCGCCATTTTTCTCTTTCATTGTTAAGAGCACTCAAAACATATTAGAAAAATTTGATCAAATTAAGCATGATTTAAATAAAAACTGTTTTAAATCTCATTAATGCAATACCCCAAAAAATAGCAATAAGAGAATTATTGCTAGGTTTTCGTTTTTGTAAGAACCAGACGTCTGCGGAATTGGCTGAAAAATGATCCAACTAATGAATAATCCCTATTTATCCTTAAATAAACTGCGAGGCCAAAGCTATGATGGTGCTTCCAATATAGGCCTAAGTGGATAGTAGGACCTAGAATGATCTTAGGGTATTGCTACATCAAAAGAAGTCGCTCGCGCATTATGTTAACTTTGCTAACCACGACTTAACGTGGTCCTAAATGATTCCGTCAGCTGTGTTCAAGACGTTGCAGATTGCTATGACTTAGTGTTTTTTTGCTCACAGCATCTCAAGATAAGCGCGTCTTGAATCCAATAGGAAGAGCAAAGTATATAATACGCTCAAATACTATGCCCACAATGTGGTCATCAAGGAATAATGCTCTAACAACAATTAGATTAGGATATTTTGATGTACCAAAGCAGTTAGCGTTTCTCAAAGGTAAAAAAAATGCATGGAAGCTGCAGCACTTAGAAGAAAATTAGAATTATTCGCTAACAATGTCCTGCTTATAGTCGAGTACAAAATTGTAAGCGAAGTCAGCGTTGCGTTGAAAATGTTGAAAAATGAGAAACAAGATCTACATAAAGCAGAAAGTATTGGAATGACTTTTGTTTAATATACCCATACATTCAGATTCCATAATAGTTCTGTCACACTATACATTCGTCTTACTTTTGAGTAGGGGGGGCCCACCAAGATATTCTTGAACCCGGGCCCACGGATACCTTGCTACGCCACTGAAAAGCATGTATATTCAGGCCAGTGGCGTCACGTGGTCTTATTTTGTCTGCCCCTCAGACCTCAGATATATATATATATATGTGTCTGCTTTTTTTTTTTTTTTGGCGGGCCGGATAGCACTGCATCGCGGGCCGGATGTGACCCGCTGTCCGTATTTTTGGGCATCCTTGTAGTAGATTTATACAAAGATATCATAGCACCACTTTTATTTGTACAGTGTGCGTCTATAAAATAAAGGTTGCAATGCTTTTTATTTGAACAAGACTAAATAAACGATAATGTATTTCTATGAGTTTCCTATCATGTTATTTTTTTTTTACCATTCTTACAACTAGTCAATAGATTGAATGCTAGCTCGTCCATTTCGCCGGTTCACTTTCTTGTTTTGTCTATTTCCTCGACCCTCCAGTCTTTACACGTAACGCGGCAATCTTTTCTCCATGGTTCTATTTCAATTGAGTACTGTATGTAATGTTTCATAATGCGTTGTCTTAATGTATGTGTGCATGTGTGTATGTTTAAAAAAAATGAAACAAAATAAAAAAGCACTATTTAGCAGCTTGAACACTAGTGTTTATCTTATATGTTACAGACGTTACTTCAAAAAAAGAAGATGATTACGTCCTACGCGTCATGCATTCACTCATGCATATTAACCAATGACCTAAACTCCGTGAAGTCACTGGTTTTCCTGGCTAGCTCAGGCAACTCATTCCATGCTCTAATAAGGCTAGGAAAGAAGGAGCTCTTGTACAGATTTGTCCTAGCATATGGAACGACGAATGTGCCTTTATCTTTGTGTCTTTCTGAGTATTTTATATTTTGTTTTTGTATATTAGAAGATTATGGTTCAGTGTTTTATGTATAATTGCTACTTTACTTTTAACTTTACGTTTAACTATGTGTGGACTGAATTGGCCTCGTTCACCAATCGTAAACAAACAAAATTTAGCCACGCGATAATATTGATAAAACACGGGGAAAAAAAACACTGTCACTGCCTGTGTGTATTACGTAATTTGTATAGAAGAAATAGAGAATCAGTGACTAAATGTGGTTTATTTTATTATTTGTGAACGAGATCCATTGTGAAAGGCAATTTTCTATATATTTTATTGATGAAGCTCTGAGTGTGTATATATATAAATATTTAATAAAGCTTGTCTTCGAGTCCGAAGGTTAATGAGGAATGCAGTATTTCCCGGTTGATACGCAGCTTCCCAGCTTCGACCTACATATTTTGCCACATCTAGCGGAGGCATAACCATTGTCCGCCGGTGGTCGATTTATTTTATTTTTCTTTTCGCCTTCTACGTCTGTCCTCGGCAGCGGATTTTCTTTTGGTCTCAAATGTGTATGTAAGTGACCTCCATCTGTCTTGTTCTGAAGCCGCCTGCAGGTGCTCTCTTCTATGTCAGTTAGGCCTAAAGAAAGTTGGCACCTAAGCTGGCCTTTATAGCGTTTCCGGAGGGGGGGAGGGGGCACTTCGGTTACGTCGACCACCTTTCAGCTCACCAAAAAAAAAAAAAAGACTGCTTTTGGATAAGTTCGTCCCCCATACATGATACGTGTCCCCAGCGTAAATGTCGGACCGTAGCGTAAGATGTCCCCCCCCCCGAGTCTATAGGCCTACTGTCCCTACCGGCGTTCGCAAAGATATCGCTATTTTTAGTGAAAAGTCAAGGAATTGTCAAGAAATTGTCAGAGTAAATTAAATAAGTGTGTTGATGTGATAGAGGAGGCTGGGCTAAGGTATTTTAATTATCCTTATGGGTTACAACTAATGATAGTGTGAACTGGATTAGACTTTAGGATGTGAACTCATAAACAAAGGAATGTGTGTGTTTGTAAGTGTGTGTGTGTAGATGTGAGTGAATTGTATTTAAGACGTCAGATCGTGAGTTGGACAACATGTGTAAGTGTAAGGGCTAAACTGTACAAATGCTCCCCACCCCATATATATCTAGATCTATGTGTTCCGCATCGGAGTAAAGAACTAGATCTAGACATAAATTCTAGAACTAAAATATACAGTCCCCCAGGCCAAAATGTATTAATTCTAAACTTATCAGTATTACGAAATAGAATCTACAGACGTTACTTGCGACATGTTCTATATCTATAATATCTAGATTATTCTAGATCTAGACTAATCTAAAAAGGTTCTGGTCAACAAGGTGTTTAGACTCAATTTAGAGCTAGATCTAGTTTATAATTAGATCTATAAAGTATTGCTTAAACAACCCAATTTAACTTTTGAGTCACAACTTGGGAGAAAGAAAATCGCTACAAGACCTAAAGAACTCTCATCCTATTTTACAATAGATCTAGATCTAGATGAGTAGATCTATAGTATATCTTCTAGATCTAGCTAAGCACGGATCCTATCCTATGGCCCAGTTTGTTTGGTAACTTACAAAACATGAACTTCACTACACACATTCTAACACATGGTTCGCAAGGGTGATGCAACAAAGCAATGGCGATATCGAAACTGATCAATATAATGACAGTAGTAAACTTTTTGATCAACATTAGATTAGATCTAAGTCTACTTACAAATAAAATTAGATCAGGTGTAAGCGTATTATAAGTATCTAATAAAAAGAAAATTAGTGCTAATGTAATGCCACAAGACGTGACAAGAGAATGAAAGTTACTTACAGATCCTGATTCCTGTAGCACTCCCTTTGGCGAAACAAATATTCCAGAGCCAATAATGCACCCGATAATAATAGCGACACCATTCCACATGGTGATCTTTCGTTTGAGACCCACCTTCTCTCCATCTTTACTTTCATCACCACCATCCAGGGAATTGAACCCCGTTTCTTGCCCCATGTGATCTGATAGAAAAGTCTACTTTACTTAGAAAATATCCTCATCTGTTGTCAACAAATCTTGCGCACAACGCAGTGTTATAAAAAGTGTATCGTCGTGACCTGATTCAACATTTTTTTTTCTACGCAAGCGCTCCGAGTGTCTGGTCTGGTGGTGCTTTAGTTGTACCATTAATGATAAAATAATACTATAAATATCATCGATTAATTGTACCACGTCTTCAATTTTCTAATACAAAAAAAGTTTTATAAGATGAAAACTACCGTGCATATTTTAAAATTAAATATTGTAGATCTATACCTCAAACATGTTTTTTTTTTTATCTGACTATAGTTTGATCATTTATGATTCTGACACAATCACACCACCATACTTAGATCTAGATTTGGCTTTAACGGGTGATGATGAAATGCATGTGAAATACTAATAATGTTGTTTATTCTACATTCACATTGTGACAATAGATTTATTTTCCTTATCTGGGCTTAAATCAAACATAGCTTTGCTCACACTATTTTTGTTTTATTAGATCTAGACTAGAAAATCTGTTGTTGTTTGTTTTTTTTTAAATCTAGAAACGATGGACTTCGACAGTTTTTATTTTGTTTGTTTTTTTAACAAGTGAGGGAAGAGAATAGCTTTTGGGTGTTAGATCTATAGGCATATGGGTGTCTGGATATTTAGGCACCGGATATTTAGGCACCCGGAAATTTAGGCACCGGATAATTAGGCACTTTTTGACAAGGTGGATAATTAGGCACCGGATATTTAGGCACTTTTTAATTAGCGACCTTAAAGACCAACTGAAGAGGTTTTGGGGTCAGACGCGGAAACCGGTGTAATACTTTTTTTTAGTTTCATAATGCTTAAAAAAACATACATACGAAATATTAGACATATATTCTTTGTAATTATTTAGATATAAGCAATTTAGTGTGCGTTTTAGGGACTATGAAATTTCACAATCTCGAAGCCATTCGAGATCGGATTCTCCCAGACAACCAAGGTCGATGACGTAGTCTGGGGGAATCTAGGTCACATTATTCACTTTATGGCTAAGCGTGTTTCCCTATTCCTTTTTACAGGAATGCAAGTTTCTGAAAACAAAGGCGACTAAAACACACCAATTTATAAAAAGTGGATGTTAGGGTAGGGAAATTAGGTCAAATCACGCAATTTATGGCTTTACATGTTAGATCTACCGTTTGTCGGCTTTTCTTGATCTAGTCTAGCGAACAGCGTTTCAGCCCACGCAGTACCGCGCGCCTCAGTTCACATGTTTCGTTTTAGTCAAGTTACGCAATTTATGACTTATATTACTGCTTCAGGCTTATTCTAGTTCTAAATCTACTGCTTTTGATCAAGAACTAGATCTTCTTTTCTCAGATCTTTAATGATGTAGAAAATTTGTAGATCTATAAACTAGAGTAGGCCTACTAGAGTCTAGACCTAAATTTGATTAGATCTATATGAAGTCTATACTCTGCTATCTAGTAATAGTAGTTAGTAGTATATTAGCAGATAACGCCGCCAGATAATAAGAAATTAGATCTATCTATAGATCTAGACTGATCCGATCGAGGTGCTGGGCTTAGATCTAGAAAAACAAAGTTTAAAATTATTTACCTAGTAAGGCTAGTCGTCCCTAAATAGGATCAATATGGGTGAAAAAAAATTAATTACAATGTTGAGCTCATTCAATAATGTAGTTATTGTAGTGCACGATTTTATTTAGTTTTATTCTCGAGTCACAACCCCGTACAACACTATATTATTACTATATATAGTCACTAGCAAATTGAGTAGCAAATAGCTTTAACCTTAATACCTATAGACTTAAAAATAGTCTAGCTGATTTAGATCTACTAGATCTAAATTTCTAAAAATATATAAGCAACAATTAGTAATTACATTAGACATACTGTGACATAGAGCCAATAGAGCTAGAGTCCTAGATCTACCTACTACCAATTCTATATTATTATAACTATACGAAATATGGATTTTGTTACACTCTTTCTTAAGTATATTACTAATATTAGGGCCTATATATACTTAAAAATAGTACTATAAATCTATAGTATGTAAAAATTAAAGAGTTTAATAATTTTAAAATGTTAACGTACATTTTATCCTTGGGCTATCGGTGACGTTATGAAAAATAGCAACTATAACGATTCTAACTAA
>JADKLZ010023660.1:14759-26333 GCA_021533235.1 Biomphalaria straminea | reverse complement strand
AAAAATCCAAGTAGATCAACAATGAAACAAGAAAGGCTTGATTCCTTGTCTCTGCTGATGATTGAGGCGGACTTGTTGCGCAAAATTAACTTTGATGATGTACTCAAAAACTTTGCCAAATGTAAATTAATCTAGAAAAACTTTAGAATGTAAATGTGTGCTCTCTGTAACTTTCTCACTTATTATCACCACGTTTAAAAAAAATTGTTTGGATGCTGTTGAAATAAAGGATTTTGTGTGATTTATTAAATTTTCTATGTTAAAAATGTATTTCATAATAAAATTTTATTTATAAAAATAAAAAACGCTTACAAAAGAAAATTATTTAAATTTAAAAAGAAGAAAATAAAATACAAAAAAAGAAAAGAATAAATTTAAAAAAGAAAATGCGCCTAAAAATCCTATAATACAGAAACACCTTATTGTAGGTTCTATATGAGTGACGGTAGTACAAACATATGAGTTAATAATCATTTGTCTTTGTTAGTTTTTTTTTTTTTTTGCATAATATTGAACATACCAGCTATCAGTGGAGGATCGGGGTCCGGGCAGAAGGGGGCACTCATGTGGGTTTGTGCCTAGGGCACCGAATTGGCTTAATCCGGCCCTGGACAAAACGCACAAAAATATGCTTCTTTCATTCTAATGGAGGCACTAAACAATTTTTTTTAAAAATCTGATTTTTAAAGAAGTTTAAAGAATTATTTTAGAATTATGTCATTGCCGGGCTTTACGCTAGTACACGAAAGTCGCTGCTAAAAGTTCATTAAAAAAATGTGCGTGTTATCTGTATGTTAAGAGCATTTCTTATAGTAACATTTCCTCCCTTACATTTACGTAATTGTTTTAGAAATGGTGTTTTGTTATTAAAAATCGCTTGCATAATTAATTTTATAAATTAAACGGTTTGCTTTTAGAAAACTAAAAGTAGCCATTGCACCTAAACTTTTCAAGCCGCATTTAATGGTGAAATAATATTTTTCGTTATCTCTTCTAGTTTTGGCGCCCTGAGTGTGACAGACGGACAGACGGACATTTTGCACAAACCTAATAGCGGCTTTTCCCCTTACGGGGGCCGCTAAAAATAGTTTGTGTTATTAATCCCATGTCATTGGCGACCTATTAATGAAGTCATGGTAAATATAGAGACCAATACATTTGTGTACACTGTGTTGAGGCACAAGAAAACCGAAACTTATATATCTGGACCTGAAGCTATGATTTACAAACAACCAGCTAAATGCAATCCATTGTTCCTTAATAATATACATTTTTTAAATCATACTTGGCTGCTTATAATGGGATGTAATTTAAAGAAGGCTCGGTGACTTGATGTTGACATTTCTGACAGTGTTTGATATCCTGATTATTGCCCCTGAATTCATCCAGCGTGAGCAGTGAAGCTGTTTCGGTTGGTTGGAGACAATCTTTTTTTTTTTTTAAGTTTATTCAGATTATACTTTCGTTTACAGTAACACACAGGACAAACAGGTTAACGTATCTACATCCAGATTTGTTATAATTTATGAATTACAATTTGAGAACACAGCAAAGTTATATTGAAATAGTCAAAATATGTACAAATTTATACATCACCATGAATGGACACTTATCCAAATGTTAATGTAACACTTATTTTTCCACATTTTTATGTACACATAAATTATAATTGTAAAAATATAATTGAAAAAAATGTCTGAACAATATGATTACAATACCTGAAGAGATAAAAAAGATACCAGGTATTTACATATATATATAATTAGTAAACATTTTATCCAAAAAGCACATGTTTATGCAAACTAACAATTTAACTGCTCATTTTGATTACTTGAGTAAACCTTGATATTTTTATGAACATGCTCAAAATGTATGCACTTTGCTTATCTCATGATAAGATACACAAAATAATGTTTATCAAAAGAAACAATTAAAACATTACATCAGGCTGCATTATACTATATACTATCTTATGACTAAAAAAATGTAAGACTTGAAGATTTAAAAAAAAAACAGCTTAAAAAAAAAATTTACAAGTGAGCATTTGAAGTAAAGATTGCACGGAAATCTTTTTTTTTTTCTTCTTTTTTTTTCCCTTCCCTTTTCTTTCCGTTTCGGTTGGTTGGAGACTATCTTTATTCGAAGTGTGGGTACCTTTACTTATCGAGATACAATTATTAAATAACGCGATTAAACATTGTTCTCAATTGTGTTTTAAAAACGGTTTTTAAGTATTAATTACTATATGCATACTTATATTTTTAAAACCTCTATACTATTATGAATCTTTATCTGTTTGAGAAATTTCGACCCTGGCAGTGCAAGAGAAAATGTAGCATCATGATAAAATAATAATTATAATCATAATAAAGAAAAAGCCGCAAAAATTATGACATCGCAATACCACTATCTGATAATTTAGGAAAAAACTGAGTTGGAAAAACAAAGAATATAGGAAAACCTAGCTTGGAGATAAAGCATTTGTGGAAGTTATCAAAACTAACAACATACCCCAGAGCTATATAACCTAATGGATAATGACAACGAACGTCACGTCTAAGGCCCTTAACATTCATAAGAAGATTCTTGTTTCTCGTAGACCTTTCATATCACCAAAAGAAATTTCTCAGTGAACACTGATAGGCTAAGCCGCTAAAGGGAGTACAGTAAATTTACTTTCTCGTTAGCGGAACTCGACCCTGGCAGTGCCAGAGAAGGAATACTCTTTCCTTTCTAACTTAACCATAATAACTTGTAAGCAAAGTAAAATTGCTCTAGAAGATATAATTATATAAGTTTCTGCGTTGTTTTTTTACTATTTCTTTCCTTATTATTACGATATTAAATTACTAGCTGTATGACATTTATTAATAGTGCGATTAGACAGTACTTATAAAAAGTTATCCTTAGGTCTATGTGACACTTATACTGTAATAACAACGTTGGACGATTTGTTTGACTGCTAATTATCCTACTAATTATTATTCTACATCAAACGCAAGTAGATGAAAATTTTTTCTAATTATTTTAAGCAATTTTAAAATGTGTTATCTGAAAACTGAGCTTCAGATCCTAGCAAGTTACATGAATAACTATCAAAAAAGTACAGTAGCGAATCGGCGCCTTAGGCGCCCTTATCCCTTTGATTGTTAGAAAGGCTTTTATCCAACAACCAGGTCTGGACATGGGGATCTTCACCTCTGTCCTGTCTGAAGTCCTCCAGCGGTAGTGGCCATTGTGACTGACTGGGCCAAGTCGACCGTACCGCGTACACGGCGAGCTGCCCCCAGTCCTGGGTGTCCACTATCTACAAGTGGCGAGAGGCACTCACCATGGGAAGATTGTCTCATATACCTATTATGTAACCGTCACTGTTCCGTGTTTTTTTGTGAAAAAAATGGACGAGCCTGTCATTAAAAGAGATTCTGTTAATGGCAGTATAGAAACCTTCATTACCATTCGACAGATGCCCTGGTCAAAAGAAGTTTAAAAGATAAAACTGTGATATACTTGTTTCCGTCTTCTTATGTGTGAGTAACATTAACATTATAGCGTCCAATCGTAGAGAAAAGCCCTGTTGTAAACATGCATATTCTAATAATCAATCACTCATTTCAGAATTCAAAACCCTCTTGTAGTCTTTAAAATCTGTATTTTGTTAGTGGTAATGTGCTATATACACATCAATATCCATTTGAACAATAGTCAAAATGTAAAAGATGTGTTTCCTTTTTTTTTCAATTATTTTTTCGTTAACGTGATCTATTTTTTTGAAACGGATACTTTTTTTTTGTGTGTGGACAAAATCGTGTTATAAATTATTTTATATTTTGACATACACATTTTTTTTCCCAGGTAGTGGCGGTTAGGTTTATATGTGGTAATTGTTTGAAATTTCTATGTATTATTAAAAGAAGGAGATGATGTCTATAAAATTTAGTCTATGAGAGACACGCAAGGATATCAGCCAGTAAATTATAAACGCACTTTTTTGTGTCTTACTAATTGGATGAAGTTTGTGTTGTAGATCTTATCTCATCTTATATAATACAGACGTTACTTCAATAGTAGTCTATAGACCACAATAATTTTGTAATATATAAAATTTGTTTATGCCTGTGTTTTAATGTACTTATATTGCATTTTTGTATATCGAAATACTATATATAGTTTTAAAATTGTCTTCCTTTAATTGATGCTAATGTATGCAAAAGTAATGTAATTGAAGACATTTGAACAAGAAAAGCAAATCAGATAACACTTGAAAAGTTGACATTTTATTGATTGACTTCCTTTACAAAATGGCTTTCAGGGTTCCCCCTCCATTCTCAGATTAGTATTTCAGGAGATTTCCTGGAGTTTTCCAGAAAATATTCAATTACAGAAGAATTACAAAAAAAAACACGAGCTATATATCAGACATTTGGTAATATAATATAAGAACCAACATTCAAAAGATTAATGTTACATTAGATTTATATTAAAGACATTGACTTCATGTCATTTATGTATAAAGCTTTACATTTTTTTCCATTTCAAATTAGCAAATTTAAAAGTAACTTATTGGTTGAGAAAAAAATAAAGTACCAATAAACTGATACAAAATTTGCCAGGCTTCTTTTTAAGGCCCATACTATTTAAAATTTAAATGATGAATACGTTTCTTGTCTACATTGTCTTTTCGATTTGTTTGTATTTGTTTGACTTAAATATTAAACAGTTTTGTACTTTTGATATTTGAATAGATAAAAACACATTGTTTTGGTTAACCACTCACCCATTAGATAAATCGATAGTTCCACCTGTTCAATTTTATTGCTAGATCAAATATTTTTTTTCATTTTTGGCAACAACTTAATTGAAATAACCAACTGCACTGTAATTTAATCCATTCTTTAAACTTCCACTGTGGACAAGATGTGACAAAGTCCAGTGGTCATTAAACCCCACACAGTGGACACATGCTCCACTACTTCCTGGACATGTACAAGTTGTATAAGTAAATTTAGATATAAAATCCACGTCTAGCCTGTCCTTCCATTGACCAAAACTAATCTGTTTAGAACACCCATGAGGATGTGACACTATAAAGGTAAACTTGTGTTTAGATTTAGAGGCAGAGTATTTGTTACAGACTTTCACCCTGATATTTTCGAAACGTTTCCACATTTCCATCAGTTTATTTCCTACATTTTTGTCACATGTCACACATTGCAACCAACACACGTCATACTGAATGTTTACACCTACAACACTGACCTTATCAACACTGATCACTGGACTATTATCTCTATCATAAAACAATCTCAAGGACGTGTGTCTGGCTTCAATGTCATCAAAAACCACATGGATGGCTGTGTCCACATAAAACTCCCACCACACATTGCTGGGTGAGTCTGAAGCTTCACATTTTCTGCACCAACACTTTTTGTTGTCGGTACGTCCAATACGCCCATCTTGTGTGACTCCATCTTGAAACTTGTTTACTTTCCACACTCTTCCACTTCCTGTCCTCAAGTTTCTTGTGTTTCCCATGTTATAAAATGGATATGATCGAGTTGTCTTTGGCCAAAACTTTGGTCTGTCTGGACTCGACATTGTAACACCTACTCTAACTGTCTGGTCAGATATAACTTTGATGTAGTCATACAAATCATTGTCTTGAAGATCGTCAGGTAAATGTTTTAAGGTGAATGTATCAACAGGTATAAACTGTCTATGACCTGGATTCTTCATACAGCTAACAAGATATGTGTGTAGATCAGCTTCTCCACCTTCAGACTCCTGAGTTTCATGATCACCTGGAGAACAGAGAAATAAACTTGAGTTGATCAAATGTTTAGAACACAATGTCAAGTATTGATTCAATCAAGAGATATCTATAAATGGATCAAGTCTAACTCATGTGTTGATCTCAACTAAGAAATAAGCTTCAGTGTTACCAATTAGTGAATCTTCAACGTCATCTGAATGGACTTTGGACTGGTCACTGTGAAAATTATGGGGATCTGAAATGGCAAGTAACTATTTTTAATTTTTTTTTAAATCAATGTAAATCAATATATAATGTATACATTCTAAAAGCTGAACATAGATATTACTTTGCAACGACTTGAATTTCGAATGCTCACAATTATTGTGTCTAATATTGTAAAAATTTTGATTATATAATAAAACCATAAAAATAGTTTTTAACTTAGGTATTCTTTAACTCTGCTTCATACCATTTAGTCCACGTGTGTCATTAGGAAAACACAAGTCTGCACTGTTCTGGAAATTCAAACAAAATATTTTCATGAAGTGTCCTTCATTTTGTTTTCTTAATATATATATATATATATATAGTATAGGCACATTTACACCAATGTATTATTCTCAGAAAAATCAAATTTTCATATTATTCTTTTTAATATATGTTAATAAAAATAACTAGTTGACCGGCGGCATAGCATACGCCGCTATTTACCAGGGCCGGCGACCGCAGTGGGGCCCGCATTTCATAGGACACGCAATTTTATAGGACCCGCTCTAATTTAAAGTGTAAAAATTATTAAATTAAGCCATTTTATTAGCCTACTTACAACAGATTCCCCGCGCCATCCTGTCGATTTAACATCCCTATAATTATTTGTCTGTTAAGCTATTGCTTTAAAAGAAATCAAACACATTTTTAACAAAATATAGTCATTTATAACGCTGTTAACCATCAAGCTGTAAGGGAAATAAGTCTTTGGCATATGGTTGAACACAATCTTCAATTACAAACACAATAGCACACTACAGACTGAAAAGATAAAATATAATTTTTAAAAAGTCGAAGAACAAAACTCCACTTGTCTCTCTAACCTTGCTAATGCTTTTTTTTTCCACCACAATTGTCCACAAATACTCGTATCTATATATATAATCCACAAAGAATTAGGTCAGACAACAACAACGAGTAAATAGGTAAGATCCCCTGGCGTACGCACCACGGTGTGAATGGACCCAATCCGCACTATTTCATTCACAAAATAGCATAGCATGCGGCGCAACGCTATTTTGTGAATGAATGTGGAATAATTTGTTCTTCATCTGCCAGTCTATATATATATGTCTATGGGTTTATATAATTCTCTTCTCCTCAAAGTTCAAAGGTTCAAGAGATAAATAAGTAAGGGGAAGATCCCATGGCGCACGCACGCGGTGTGAATGAAAGTGGTGTTTACATAATTCTCTTCTTCTCAGATTATTGTCATATTATTAAAAGTATTTCCAGATTATTGTGTCGTTAGACTATTGAAACTAGAACAACAATACACAGATAGAGTATACTTTCAGGTTTCACTTTAGAAAGTACTTTAATTACGTAAATTCGTTCATTAGACATGATTACGAAAGGTAACTTATCTCTCTATTCCTAGATCTAGATCTAGATCTAAATAGTAAAACTTGAATTCAACTCTAAGAAGATTATAGAACTACTCTTCGCAAATATAGTTTTATGATTTTGAACATGAACATAGCCTACTAATTATAGTCCATTTAATCAAATTAACATTCAAATTTGTTTTTCTAAACCATTGTTACATGAGTGCAGCTATATTCTTAATATCGCGTAAATTAAGGTCAATTAGCCATTTTTTTTTTTACTCTATTCATAGTATTTTTCATTCATGAATTCAAGCATTCGCTTTACTTATATCAAGCAATTGGGAAGATCCCATGGCGCCACAAGTTGTGAATGGGAAATAATATATCCAAATCCGCACTATTTTCATTCACAAAATAGCATAGCATTTTTTTTTTACTTTAAAAAGATTTTAATAATGTCCGGAAATTTCCAGGACTTTTTCGACCGGCGGCATAGCATTTAATAACATTTCAGGAGATTTCCAGGGGGCTCCTGGTCAATCAATAGAGGCCGCGGGAAATCTGTTATGTTTTATAAAATGGTTCAATTTAATAATTTATACACCTAAAAATAAGCACGGGTCCAAAGAAAGTGCGATACCCACTGTGGTCACATATGTTGCAGTGCCTAAGGCCTGCCTTGGAAAATAGCGGCGTATGATATGCCGCCGGTCGACTAGTTTTTTTTAATTCACAACGTTCACATTTAAACCTGGAATCATCAAACCCACTGGAAATTTTTTTTTGGCAGGTTCATCTTCATTGATACGGATATTATATTTCAAATAGGAATGTGTTGTTCTATGAAGTAGTCCTTTAAACATCAAATATTAATTAATTTAACATTGTAAAAGAGTTTCTCGCGTATTTCTTGATCGTTCACATGTAGATCAAATAATGGGCCGCGGAATTGTTTTCATCAACAGAAGAAGAGGCAAAGGCGGTTAACTGGCGTCTAAAACAGTAAGCTTTGGTTAAGAGGGACTCATTAGCCATGGCTTGCTACCCACCTAGTAGAAGGGAAACTGAAATTAACCCTCTGCTGCTTGCAGCTATACCCAAACATGGGGAAATGTTTTGTGCGTCCCCCTGAGGAAAATTAAGGAGCCGGCGACCCTTGAGCAGTTTGCTGCACACAGCAGTACACACTGTCAGAGCCTGCGACGCCGCTGATCACAAACTGTATATGTCGTTTGCAAAGAATTACATAAGAAGCTTTTAATATTATAACTCATACCACCGATGTGCAATTGAACTGTAGTGTTGCATAAAGAAATTCGTTTCATACTATCAGATGTAGGTTTGTGTAAAGTAGTTCTTATAAGTACTTCAACGGCTGGTGAAATCAATGTTTTATCTGTTGTGTTTTCCTTAGGTAAAGAGATCTTGTAAGACGCTCATAAACCACCATCTTCACCGTATGATGTTGAAGAGGCAGTCGAGTCTGGACTTTATCTTACATTCTTACTTTTACAGGAGTACCTGTGTCGCCATCAGGTGTCTGCCTAATTGGAACTATTTGGTACTACTTAGCACTACAGGTTACTACTTGTCAACCTACTTGGCGCTATCTGCCTATTTGGCGCTACGTGCCTTCTGGATACGCACACCTATTTGACACTACGTCCCCTGAGACCACGTGTCTATTCGAGACTTCTAACCATTGAAATAGTGCAAACTTTTAAATAACTTGGTACTATCCTATACAATAAACTAAATTTTACTGCAAATACTGATTATATCAGCAAAAGAGGGCAAAAAGATTTCGATTACTGAGAAAACTGTCCTCTTTTAATGTTAGTGAAAAGACCTTGGCTATGTTTTATCACGCCCACATCTGCAATATTTTGAGTATTTAGTATCATTGCCTGCTATGGCAATCTGAGCATTAGAAATAAAAAGAAACTCCATAGAATTCTAAATGCTGCTGGTAAGGTTATTGGCAAAAACCAAACCACATTTGGGCTGCTGCTTGAGACAAACATCCACAAAAAAGCCAAAAAGATTCTAGAAATAAACAAGATTACAAAGAGAGTTTGTGTGATACACAAACTCAGAGGCGGCCCCCGTCGGAATCGGATCCCTGTCAGATCCGCCTATTCGCAAGATGTTTCGGATGTTCCTTCTAAGTCCCTGGCTCAATTCCTATATGCTCCCATCCTAAAACTATCGCAATATTTCTGAAAGAGCAGTAAAGGTTAAATCATATTTTCAAAAGCCTTTAGTGTTTTTTTCTAACCGTGACGGACAGACTAACTAACAGACAAAATGCACAAAAATGTGCTTGTTTCATTCTAATGGGGGCACTAAACAATTTTTTTTTTAAATCTGATTTTTTTTAAAATTTAAGAAATTAGTTTAGAATCATGTCATTTCCGGGCTTTACGCTAGTACATGAAAGCCGCTGCTAAAAGTTCATTTTAAAAAATGTGCTTGATATCTACATGGTACGAGCATTTCTTATAGTAACAT
Source organism: Biomphalaria straminea (assembly GCA_021533235.1). Taxonomy (NCBI): domain Eukaryota; kingdom Metazoa; phylum Mollusca; class Gastropoda; family Planorbidae; genus Biomphalaria; species Biomphalaria straminea. Next base: position 16,469 of record JADKLZ010023660.1, on the reverse strand, counting down.
TTCCTCCCTTACATTTACGTAATTGTTTTAGAATTGGTGTTTTCTTATTAAAAATCGCTTGCATAATTAATTTTATAAATTAAACGGTTTGCTTTTAGAAAACTAAAAGTAGCCGTTGCACCTAAACTTTTCAAGCCGCATTTGATGGTGAAATAATATTTTTCGTATCTCTTGTAGTTTTGGCGCTCTGAGTCTGACAGACGGACAGACAGACAGAAATTCATTTTCAAAAATGTGCGTGATATCTACATGCCAAGAGCATTTCTTATAGTAACATTTCTTCCCTTAGATTTACGTAATTGCTTCACAATTGGTGTTTTATTATTAAAAATCGCTTGCATAATAATTTTTATAAATTAAACGGTTTGCTTTTAGAAAACTAAAAGTAGCCGTTGCACCTAAACTTTTCAAGCCGCATTTAATGGTGAAAAAATATTTTTCGTATCTCTTCTAGTTTTGGCGCCTGAGTGTGACAGACGGACAGACGGACATTTTGCACAAACCTAATAGCGGCTTTTTCCCCTTACGGGGGCCGCTAAAAATCACCCTTTGGGTCAGGATTTTGTGATTTTATCATCACAAAAGAGATACAAGACACCGATAGCAAAGACTAACAGACAAAAGCTCTCTTTTGTTCCCCTGGCAGTGAAATCATTGAATAGAAATAATTTGATATAAACATAAACTTTTTTTTCACATGTAAATTTTGAATGGGTCAGGGATGAATGTAGATTAGGTTTGATGCTTTGTTCGGTGTAATGCACAAATTGTAAGACAAATTTCCTCACGGACAATAATGATTATTATTATTATTATTATTATTATTATTAACCTTGCCTACTCATCGCAACTCTTTGGATCTATCCTGCTAACTACCTGCCCATGGCAGCTCAGCTCTGCCATCAGCGCACTTGTGCCCACGGTAGTCGGCCACCCACCCTACTGTGCCCACAACAGACCACAGAACTTTGGATTGAGACTGCACAAGTACTGAGTCACCGGCGACCCTCTACCCACTAGAGCGCTACCTCCAGCTGCAAGACATCCACCCAGGAGCACAGCCAGCTACTATATCGATATGACAACCAGATAAGTTCGGAGGACAAAAGTGACATACTCTCTCATAAAGTGTCCAGTATGATGATATAACCTCACTTAGAGATAGATGCACCTCCCCAATTTTATTCTTACTTGTATATTTTATGTAAATAAATATCATTCATTCTTTAAAGTTTTTGTATCTTTCTCAATTGTTTGTTTTGTTGCGTGCCTGCTCCCGACATATCTCTGATGGCCCAGTGTGTTACAAACATAAAATAATCATTCCCTAGACACCAAACAAGCCACTTCTGCACGCCATACACGAGGGTCGTCACAATATCGTCGCAAATACAGGGGCATAATCGAGTAGTCAGAATGAGATACGTTTTTTTTAATATTTATCTCAAAGAACAAGAATGTCAGATTTCTGAATGGACGTAGATCCAAACTTGTTCCTAGTGCATGGTTCATAGTTGTACTTGAGGTTTACAACAACGGTGCGAAATGGAAAATATTGAAATGGTCCTCAAAAAATGGATTTAAATCAAAGGGCACTCAGTCTCAATGGAATTTTTTTTTCCTAGAAAAAAAAAGGGGGGGGGGCGGCATTTTTTAATTTCTCACGCAGACGTCTAGAACCCTCGCGGCAGCCCTGTATATATATATATA
>JADKLZ010023656.1:0-10335 GCA_021533235.1 Biomphalaria straminea | reverse complement strand
CTAGATTAACTTTAGACGTACCTATCAATGTCAAGGTCACAAATGGTCTCCAAATTTATATTAGATCATTGTATTGCTGCTTGATTACAGTATTGACAATGGGTCACAAGAATCAATTGGTAGTCAACTTTATTGAAGACTATAGGTCGCTTTGGAATTCGATTATTGGTAACTAAAACAAGCCAGATAAAAAAAAAAATAACGATTCCTCCTTTATACAGCTTATAGAGCTATTATGTTACTCTTAATAAAAAACTGACCCTGGTTTAAGCTCATGAATTTGCAAGCTTAATAGAGGAAATGTAAAAAAAAATGTTCGCTTATTTTCTTTTTCATCACATCTCTTTTTGTCAGAAAATTTCATTTTAAATCCAAAACAAGAAAAAAAAAATACTTGAAAAAAAAAAGACAATACTTCCTTTATACTAACTACGTATCTATACATATAATTCTCTAAGTCACAAGTTCAAAAGTTCAAACAAAAAGTAAGAAACAACAAGTAAATGGGAAGATCCCATGGCGCAGCATGGTGTGAATGGAAAATGGTGTATCCCAATCCCCACTAATTTGTGAATGAAAGTGGTGTATATAATTCTCTTCTTCTCAATCTATATATATATTTCTCAAAAGACAAGTTCAAAAGTTCAGCCGAGTTAGCAACAACAAGTAATTGGGAAGATCGCATGGCGCAGCACGCGGTGTGAATGGTAATTGGTGCATCCCAATCCGCGCTATTTTGTGAATGAAAGTGGTGTTTATATAATTCTCTTCTTCTCAATTTTTGTCAGAATATTAAAAGTATTTCCAGATTATTGTGTCGTAATACTATTGAAACTAGAACAACAATACACAGATAGAGTATACTCTAGGTTTCACTTTAGAAGTACATTAATTAATATCACAAAATTACGCACATTCGTTCATTAGACATGATTACGAAAGGTAACTCATCTCTCTATTCCTATATCTAGATCTAGATCTAAAACTCGAATAAAACTCTAAGATTATAGAACTTCTCTTCGCAGAGATAGCTTTATGCTTTAGCACATGAACATACTAATTATAGTCCATTTAATCAAATTAACATTCAAATTTGTTTTTCTAAAGCATTGTTACATGAGTGAAACTCTATTCTTAATATCGCATAAATTAAGGTCAATTAGCCATTTTTTAGCTCCATTCAAAATATTTTTTATTCATGAATTCACTTATAACAAGTAAATGGGAAGATCCCATGGTGTGAATGGAAAATGATGTATCCAAATCCGCACTATTTTCATTCACAAAATAGCATAGCATATTTTGTTTTTACTTTACTTTTACTTTACAAAAGATTTAAATAATTTCCGGAGATTTCCAGGCCTTTTTCGTAGGCCTATATTTAATAGCATTCATGAGATTTCCAGGGGCTTCTGGTAAATCAAGAGGCCGCGGGAAATCTGTTATATGTTATAAAATGGTTTAATTTAATAATTTATACACCTAAAAATTTGCACGGATCCAAAGAAAGTGCGGGACCCACTGCGGTCGCATATGATGCAGTGCCTAAGGCCTGCCCTGCAAAATAGCGGCGTATGGTATGCCGCCTGTCGACTAGTAACTTAATAACTAATAAATGTTAGATTTAAAATAAATATTTTTAAACTCCTCCACCGAGAAAAAAAAAACCTGGTTAAATTAATATAAAATGTACTAGACTTTAAAATACTCAAATTGCACACAACTAAATCTATTCTTAGAAGCAGTGAGCAAAATATACCTAAAAATTAATTTATTAAACTCTGACATGAATAGACCTACACGTTCCAATGATATAGCCTACATTAATTGTCATATTTGTAGGAATTTGGTTGAAGCTGATTCACCATCTTTGTATAACCCTATTGGTATCAGTAGTATACTTATAACTTATTCACTCTCAGGTTCGATCGCCAGACCACTAAAAAAAAAAAAACGCGGATGTAATTTTTTTTTCATTAAGAAGTCTGATCTGCGACAGTCAATGCACAATTGTACTGACTGTCAACTTTGTTCTTATGCTAAAGACTATTGGCAGTATTTTATTTTCCTAGTAAGCTGTTTGACATGATAGCTACTGGAGGCCAATTAGTCAACGAAAGCTGTTCCTACTGGAAACATCTTGATAATAAAATTCAGCAGCAAGAGTTGTCTGTACATCGAGTTCAAATGTTTTTTTTTATGTTTTCAATGCCCCCCTTCACTGCTCGCAACTGATGTGAGCCACAAAAAAACAGATGTCTTACAGTCTTTGACATGGCGTTGTGTGAACGTATCAGATCCACATTTAGTTTCTGTTGGCCAAAAGTACAGTATTTCAGTGTTAGAGGCTGACGATCCTGTTAGCTTGACGTGGTACGATATACTTAGTCTTCCTGCTCCGAGCCCCTCATATGACATTCGCAAAGCGCCCCGCGCACTGCCAAGACCTCCTCTAGTGTCGATCCACAGTCATCGTATTTTAGATACCGCACTCATCTTTGAATCAACCCCTTTGTTTCACTTCTTTGTATTATTTTCGTTGTACCAGCCTCTTTGTACCAAGCTCTTTGTATTATCCTTGCTGATTCTCACCCTCACAATCATTGTATCGAGCTCCTTGCAACACTCTCTTTGTATTACCCTTGCTGTATCACTTCTTAACATAACATTCTCTGATTTACCCCTCACACTATCAATATCATCACCATAGAAACATCCTCTGTTTACCACATCAAGTGACATCTAACAAACATCCTCTGTTTACCATATCAAGTGACATCTAACAAACATCATATGTTAACCATATCAAGTGACATCTAACAAACATCCTATGTTTACCACATCAAGTGACATCTAACAAACATCCTCTGTTTACCGCATCAAGTGACATCTAACAAACATCCTCTGTTTACCGCATCAAGTGACATCTAACAAACATCCTCTGTTTACCACATCAAGTGACATCTAACAAACACCTTTAGAAATAGTCAGTAATTTTTTTTTAAATTTAAATAATCAACAGTCGTATCTGCAAGATGAATCTGAGCTGTCCAAGTTGTGGCATGGAGTGATAAAACCAATTCAACTTGATCCATTCCAATAAAAAACTTAATTTGATTAAATAACAACGCCTAGTTGAACACACTCACTCATTTATATACAGTACGTTGGAGTGATAACATAGAGAGATAGCAACGTCTGAGATGGGAACTTTAATGTTTTAGTTTTACTTTAGTGATAATATAAGATGATAATAAGAGACACGTCTTTCTCTTGCTTATATTTATCAAACACACAAACACACACACACACACACATTACTTTGTACTGATAACAAATAAAAAAGAAGACTGAGACTGAAAGAAGGATGCACGGGCGTATCTAGGAATTTTTTATCGTTTGGGGGCCCTGGGGCTTGAACTTGGTGGGGGCCCATGCATTTTGTGAAATATTTACTATTTAATGTAAAAAAACACTCATTTGGTGGTCCCCTTCAAGTGGGGGCCCAGGGGGATCTTCAAAATCTCCCCCCCCCTCTTCCATCTCCTAGCTACGCTAATGAAGGATAGATTCTAACTAGACATCAGTGTTTCAAATAGTCTCTGAAGCAGATAACTTTTAATAATCTTCAAAACTATTTTGTTATTTTCCTTCGTTCGATAAAAAAAAAAAAGATGCGAGTGAATTTTTTTTTTTTTTGAATTAAGTAGAAAAGATTTAAAAACAATTAAATAGATTGCTCAGATCCCTATGGAACTTTCGCTTGTCCAAAATACATTTTAATAGTATTTCATTGTATCTCCATTTTTAATGTAAAGGATGCTATTGAAAATACTTTATAGAATCAAAAATTACCTTGCGGTATACATGATGAAATAAAATCCAATAAAGTCCAATAGCGAATGTTAAGATAGGCATCGAAATAAACTGGTCTTATTTAATAAATGACAAAAAAGAAAAAAAAATCTATAATGTAGAACATGCGAAGACAAATAAATAAATAAATAAAAAGTATACAAAGTGTAAACGTATCTATTAGTTTGGATGTGATTAAGTTTTAAATAAATATACACCAACAACAATAAATCTGTGCAATTAGAAAGATTTTTACTAATTGTTTTTGTTTAGCACTACATCATGCTTTTTAGCCTCCTATCACTTGTCTGGATCAACTTCAGGGGAGGGGAGAGCAAGGACTATCTAGCTGAGTTTCACCGTAATCGTTTTTTAAAAGCGTTTATAAAAAAAAAGAAGTAAACGACCTGAATTCAAACTCATGACTCAAGCCTCCTCAGACTACTTTCTAACCACTTTGCTTGTAAGATGCTTATGAAAATAGAAGATTGTAAAGTTCTCTATTGTTCTCTATTATTCAAACCTACGTTATAGCTGCGACATATGAATGGGGATTAATTAAGCTTATATTACCACCTAACTACAATTTCTTTGGAGATTCCAAACAAAATAATTAACTACCAATAGTTATTTATCTAATTGCTGAAATTTTTTTTAAAATTCTTGTATTGTCAGCTATTAGCTTGATCAGAGATTTTGTCAGAGAAATAACGTGTACAAACAATTTACCAGACAGACAAACAGACAGACAGACAAGGTGAGTTGATTTCGGTCAAAAAAAAAAAAAAACAGGCGCGGAGAGAATTCATGATTTAAAAAACTTGTTTGTAGATACTTGCAATATAGGGAGTAGTCTAGATATTCAAGTGGCCAGTGGCGTAGCTAAGGGGGGGGGGCGAGGGAGGAGGAGCTTTTGAAAATGCCCCCGGGCCCCCACTTAGGGGTGGCCCCCAAACGGGTGTCCAAAATGTGTTTTTAAATACATAAAATAATATATTTGATTGGCAAATAGTGTCAACTGGTGTCTTTTTTTGTTCAACATTTATGGATTAAATTTATAACAGACTAAATCTATATTGAGATCATTCAGTACGTTGACTTTGTTAACATTTTAAAAATATTTTTCCGACAGAGAAAAGGTAAATTTAGTTTTAAAATGCAAATCTTTAAATAGATTTGTTGCCGATTTATTTTCCTTTCAAAAGAGATCAAACATGTGCTTGCAGCAAAAACTAAGAATATCACTCTCTTTGTTGCCACGAACAGGGTCCTACAGGGCATCCTTACAGTGCGCGGGGCCCTGGGCGAGTGTCATGTGTGGGGCCCTAAGCCGTAAGGATAAACTATATATACCGGACCACATCACGCTAACGGGCTAATCCGTCTCTAACGCTGTAACAATAACAAGACAGTATGTCCGCCTTAACGCTGTGGGCATTCCTTATTTTTGTTACAAAACATAGAAATTGCGTAGACATTGTTGGCTTACTATTGGCCGCGCTAGGTACTTTATATATACTGTATTGTAATTGTTCCGCAAAAATACAATTCTTTCAACTTTAAAAAGTTTAAAAAATTACTCCCAAGGCCATAGCCATAGATATAAATAAATATAGACTGGTCAATAAGAGAGTTTTATGAAGGGAACATTTGTGATTTGCAAATTAGTGTACTCTACTATACAGCATGAGCAGTATAAAAGTTAAGTATTTATATCTATTTCAGCCATAACCTATAAAAGTATTACAATATTTTCACTAGTGTGTTTTTTTAGCGGCCCCCGTAAGGGGAAAAAGCCGCTATTAGGTTTGTGCAAAATGTCCGTCTGTCCGTCTGTCACACTCAGGGCGCCGAAACTAGAAGAGATACGAAAAATATTTTTTCACCATTAAATGCGGCTTGAAAAGTTTAGGTGCAACGGCTACTTTTAGTTTTCTAAAACCAAACCGTTTAATTTATAAAAATTATTATGCAAGCGATTTTTTAATAATAAAACATTAATTGTGAAGCAATTACGTAAATCTAAGGGAGGAAATGTTACTATATGAAATGCTCTTGGCAAGTAGATATCACGCACATTTTTTAAAATGAATTTATGTCTGTCTGTCCGTCTGTCCGTCTGTCAGACTCAGAGCGCCAAAACTAGAAGAGATACGAAAAATATTTTTTCACTATTAAATGCGGCTTGAAAAGTTTAGGTGCAATGGCTACTTTTAGTTTTCTAAACGCAAACCGTTTAATTTATAAAATTAATTATGCAAGCGATTTTTTAATAACAAAACACCAATTCTAAAACAATTACGTAAATGTAAGGGAGGAAATGTTACTATAAGAAATGCTCTAGACATGCAGATGTCACGCACATTTTTTAAAATGAACTTTTAGCAGCGGCTTTCGTGTACTAGCGTAAAGATCGGAAATGACATGATTCTAAACTAATTTCTTAAATTTGTAAAAAAATCAGATTTTTTAAAATAAAATTGTATAATGCCCCCATTAAAATGAAACTAACATATTTTTGTGCGTTTTGTCTGTTGGTTAGTCTGTCCGTCACGGTTAGAAAAAAACACTAAAGGCTTTTGAAAATATGATTTAACCTTTACTGTTCTTTCAGAAATATTGTGATAGTTTAAGGATAGGAGCATACAGGAATTGAGCCAGGGACTTAGAAGGAACATCCAAAACATCTTGCGAATAGGCGGATCTGACAGGGATCCGACTCCGACGGGGGCCGCCTCTGAGTTTGTGTATCACACAAACTCTCTTTGTAATCTTGTTTTTTATCTCTTAGCGTGACTTTAATGTAAATTAATCACAATTCATTTTTTGTTATGAAACTGTTTTTTAATTTTAGCTTATTTGGACATTCTGCTGAAAAAATCCCTAATTTCACTAATTCAAAGTTAAGGACTGAATCCATTACTTCCTTTTTCCAGTCTATATTTATTTATGCTATGTTATTTTGTGAATGAAAATAGTGCGTATTTGGATACACCATTTTCCTTTCACACCATGCTGCGTAAATGAGGAGGCAGTGTAGTTTTGTTTAATCTCTAAGACTGAAGATCGTGCAACTTGTCAGATTTCGGAAATCCGAATACAATGGATATACATTTTTTCAAGTTACATAAAGTTACTTCCTTTTTCCAGTCTATATTTATTTATGTCTATGGCCATAGCCTATTGGGAAAAATACACAAAGGCGGAAGCAACCAATCCAAATATTTTATTTCGTATATTAACATCGACAACCAATCGCATTTTATTAGGAACATGTATGGTGATCAAGTTTGTGACAATAAAATCTCCGATCGCGGGGACCCCCTCAAGCGCGGGGCCTGTGGCGGCTGCCCTACTTGCCACCCCTAAGGCCGCTACTGGCCACGAATAAAACTTTATGATATACAGCGAATTCCAATATAAAAAATCCAATAGTTATTCTTAATAATGCTAGCATTGTCCATTATTCGGGTTGGCCAGGGTGGGGCTACCAATCGGCGTGACGCATTGGTTAAACCTATGATAACACAGCCTTAATGAGTGGCCGTCTGTCTGGCCTGTGGAAACGTCTGTTAGGCATAAATCCAAAAGCAATATTTCTTAACTGTGATAATCACTTTCTCAACCTGGCAGCTTTTCATTCTGCTAAGATAGATCAAACAATTGTCACCTTTTTTTGGAACTGTACATGAATTTGTTCAACTTTTTTTTTCAAATTAACCCCAGAGATCCTTCCTTTTATTAATTTATTATCACATCCTTCCTTTTAAGGTTCTTAAGACTGATTTCTACTAGGACCACTTCTGGTTGTCTTGACTGGCACAACAGGTTCTCTAGACGTTGGTCTATAACTGTCTGTTTCGTTTGTTCTAACAGTTTACTGTTCGTTGCTTTCATCGTTATCATAGTACCCAGAGATATCTTCATCGAAACTCTTGTTCAAAATGCGTTGATTTCTTCTGTATGTTTTTCCATCGTTTGTTTTAGTTCGAATGATATCCCTGAGTCTTCTACTCATCAGCAGTTGTTATGCTTATCGGAGTATTTCTATACTGGGGCATAGCAAGATATGGATCCTTCCCACTTTTGTATAGCTTGATTCCTTTTGCTTTCGCACAAAATATAAACAATAAATAAATTGAAACCTATCCATGCTTTCTGCCAGATGATGAGAAACGGACGAAGCTGATCCAACGAAAAAGCAAAAGAAGGTAGGTCTATTGAATACTATGGATTCCCTGTAATCTAAACAACCAGAAGAAAGAAAAGACTTTATGGAAAGTTGAGTTCTAATGTAGGATTGTCAATAGAACTGCAATTCAAACGATTGCGACAGAAGTGCTTGACAGATTTCATGTGCGGATGAAGGACAGATTACAAAGGCAGGAAAAAATGGATACCTTTGGGTTTCTTCATGGACCAAGACACCTGTTGGATGATGACACGCTGTGTTACTTTTTCTTGTTTGTATGATGAAATAAATGGCAAATCACTTGTTCAATGATGTCATTGATGTACGAGCAGTTTTCATCAACAAACAAGTAATACAATCCACAATAGACCATGCCACTTCCATTGCGTCATTCTCAAAGTTCAAACTCATCAAAAACTATCCCATGAGCACAATAACGCAAGAAAGGCTTATCATGGCTTTAATGTCAGTGAAGTCACAAATACTAGAAAGTATCGATGTAGATGATGTTATAGATGTCTTTGCTGCACGACATGAAGCGATATGAATTGAGATTTGTCACTTGTGCATTTGTTATCTAATAAACAACGGTATTATTCATTAAAAGAGTCTTAATGTTTTTTTTTTGTTAAGTTTATTGATATACTGAATCAATTTCATCTTGGGCTTATATATTTTTTGCGTAAATTATGTCATGTCATATGTCAAAATGCAAGGAGCCCCCAAAGAGGTCGATCCCCCTGGGCCCCCGAATCCCTAGCTACGCCCCTGCAAGTGGCCTTTTTATTCCATTATCATGGTACAAGGAATGTAGTTTAAAACTATTGTTGTGTTGTGCTACCATTTAGATAAGTGTGTGTGGGGAGGGACTTAGTGAGGAGGGGTCGCTTCCACCTGACTCTCTCGATCTAAGGAAATTTTCCAGAAGCGAAATTTTGCTAAGACGTCGATGGTATCGCATGAATCAATCAAACAATTAACTAATTAACCAACTAATGAACCAATTTATGAACCACTTAATGAACCAATTAATGAAACAACAAATTAACCAATTAATCGTATTTCCGTTTCATATGGAAAATGTACAAAATCGACGACGGACAATAATCATACTAAGAGAATGAGGTCGATCGTTTCAATGTTTAAACTAATAATAATCTAATAAACCTTCTATTTTTATCAGTACTTGAAATGCTCAGTGGCAAAAGATGTCGGTCTTTCATCATAGAGGCTCGAGATCGATATCAGCAACTTTCTTTTTATTTTAACTGGCTTCTATCAAAACCTGAATGGGACACTTGCAAACAAGATAAAAGACGCGTCGCAGGACCAGGATAGTACATTAAGCATATGCGTAAGATTTGCTTATGTGAAATAGTTTAAGGTCAACCAAAATTGCGTATAAAATAACACTAGACATATTCTGATTTCTCAAACTCGTATAGCCCTCTAGGATCGCAGCAAGGAAATCCAATCGGACACCAAATCTCACGAAATTGCAAGGAAGGATCTGGTTCAAATCCGAGTCACTAAAATGAATTAAATAATTGATTCAAAATAAGTAATGCAAAATCTCAGTCAATATAAGCGAGATTAAAATAAAATAAAAGGTCCAAGTAAGCATCCTACTGACTGAATTAAATCTTATCTTTGAAATCTCTAGACTCCTCCATACGTGTTCAAGTTCCTCAGTTGTATCTTTCATACTTGCTATTATTTCCCCACTGCTAATTTCCTCCGAGCCACATTTAAATCCCAGACCAGCAGTGTAGTGCTATGAGTCAATACTGACCTATGCAACAAGGAGACTCACCGTGGGAACGGTAAACTTAATTAAAAAAAAAAGGTTCGGCTAAGAGATTCTTATTCTTTAATGGCCCCGATCAGATAAAGTGACCTCCCCTTGAATGACTCATCTACCAGTAACCGAAGCCTGTTTATTGTGCAAAGCTTATATCAACTCTATCTGAATAGTAAAAGTTTATACACGTTATTTCTCCCAAACCCAATGCACAATTTTTCTTTTACCTGGCAACAATTTAAAAATAACCACTTTGTTAATTAACTATTAGTAATTAATTATCTTGTCATACATATGATTACATAACTGATTAAGACTAAGTAAAACAATTACATTTAATATAAGCTTTGTTTTGCAAAAGTATTTTGTATGTAATTCACGTTAACTTTCCATTCCTCTCTCCTAAATGTCAATTTTAACCTCTTTTCTAATCTCAGATTACACACCTGTAAATGAATTTATTCCTCTTTTCTCATCTCAGATGACA
>JADKLZ010023636.1:0-11417 GCA_021533235.1 Biomphalaria straminea | reverse complement strand
TTATTTCTTGGTTTGCCATGCTTTAGAATAGGGATCATAATGGCTTTTTCCCATATGTATGGGATTCTGCCTGATTTCCAGCTAGCATTGAATATTTGTAGCATTTTTTTTTGGCTTGAGAAACCAAGTGAAGAAGCATGTCATTTGATATTTTGTCTGGGCCCGAGCTTGTTTTGGTTTGAGGACTTTTAGGGCTTCATCTAGTTCCTTCATTTTAAGATTTGTGGTCATTCCCAATGAGTAAGCTGGACTGTTTTCTTTATTTTTTTCTTGGATTCCTGAGTTAATATCTTTATTTCTGCTTTCATTGATTTGTATTTGACATACGCTTTGGAAAAATTTAATGAATTCATTAGCTGCTTTCTTGGCCTTTCAGGGGTTTGTTGTCCTTTTCTATTACTATGGGTGTTGTTCTGTTTTCTTCCTGGTTGAGACATTTGGCTATACGCCAGAGTTTGTGTCCGTCTCTATCTACGTTTAGTTGTTCTGTTTTTTCATGCCAACTTTTCCTCATAGCGGAGAGGTAATTTTTCCTGAAAACTGCGTTAGCTGCTTTTAGATTTATGTTGTTTTCTATACAAGGGTTATTTTCGACTGTGTTTCTGGCTTCAATAGTGGCATTGTGGAGTTCTTGTAGGTGATCAGACCAGTTGGAGATATAATCTTTTCTTGCTCCTCTAGGAATTGATTCCTTAGCCGCTAGGAGGATTGCTTTGGAGAAAGCTGAGTATGATTTATTGACCTGATTTGATTTGCAGTTTATGGAAGTGGTGTATAGGTCTGTGAGCTTTGAGAATAGGTTCCAGTTAGCTTTTTTGTAGTTCTATCTGGGGATGGTGGAGTTTTCTGATGTTTTGAAGGAGGTGTCGATATTGATTAATATGGGTCTATGGTCACTAGTGGCTAGCTGGTCTGCAACTTCTCTAGTGCATTTTTTGGATATGTTTTCAGTTGCAAAGGCTAGGTCTGGTGTGGTTGATGTTAGCCAAGCTCTTGCGAAAAAGGTTGGTTTATCATCAGGTTTATTAAGCAAGATAAGTCTGTTCTCCGCTTGCCATGCTTCAATTTCTTCTCCCCTGGCATTGAGGTCTTGGTATCCCCAGCTCTGAGAGTGACTATTCATATCCCCTAAGATAAGACATTCTTCTTGATCAGGTATTTGTATGTGGTCAATCTCTATTTCCTTGTCTGGTGGGAAGTAGCAGTTAAATACATTAATATGTCCATCTCGGAGAATCAGCTTAGTTCCCATTATTTCTGAGTCTGCGAAATTGGGCAGAGTTATGTCTGTGGTAGGGATGTCATTTTTAATGAGGGTGAGGATTCCTCCTTTGGGTCTGGTTTCTCGATCTTGTCTGATGCAGGTGTAGCCTCTAATGGAGAAACGTAGATTACTGTTCAAATGAGTTTCTTGGATGCAGGCTACATCAATTTCTTTTTCATGCAGAAATATTTTTAAAGCTTCTTTTTTCTTTTGGATGCCCTCTGCGTTCCATTGTAGGATTTTTAGACTTTTGATCTTAGAGTGTTGGCCAGTAGTTTTTACTTTCTTGTCCCTGCTCCTGGCTCCACAGGCAAAGATAGAAGAACCATCAGCTCGATTGTGTGGGCTCCTACGAGGCGGAGAGCCCGGCCCCTCTACTTGCGCGGCGGGATTCCACAGGCAGGACGCCACATCTATTAGAATCGTTACTGAACTCCAACATAGATGAGGTTGCGTGTCAATGTGTTATGCGCCAGGAGGCCCATCGACTCCTACTTCAGCCTGCTTTTCTTTCTGGGTGTGCTCCGTTAGCCTTTGATCATCCAAGATCATCTGCAAGGCAGCAGGTGTTTATTTTCGGAGTTTTCTCTCCTAGATGAACTGCTATCCCTAGCTAACGAGCTTCATCTACCCGGGTTTAGAGTTAGCGCGCCCTACACTCGCTTTTTGCAATCATTTCCCTGGATTTCTGAGATGTTTTTAGTAAATATTCTAACTCCACCTCATCCTCCATGACTGCAAACCAGTTGGTCCACGGCTGTTTATTTGGTATTCACAGCTAACCCTTATATCTAAGGGTCTTTCCCCTATCCGCCACCTGGGGACGCGCTTTGTAGAAGGTGGTAGCTCCCCCAAGTACAACTGCATGACATTGACAGGTTCACAAGGAAATTATTAACAAAATTTCGATGTTTACACCCCAAATCCTCCTTTATAAGGTAATAGCCGCCCAGGCAGGATGGAGGCCGTGGATTGCAGAACATCTTCAAACTGTGTAAGACGCAAGCTTTAAAAATACGCTCAAAACTACATGCTTCCAGCAATGAACTTGATTCCTTCCTACGGAAATACGACTCCGATGCGACCCCTCTGAACCTTCACAATATTGATGTTAATGTTGGACTGGACGACAAAACGGTAAATTTAAATAGCCCTGATCTGGTTTTCATCGATTAAAAAAAAAGCCGCTACCATTATTGATATCTGTTAAATAAACAAGTTGTTTATCTGTAAATTCAAGGTCACTTCTCCCAGCTAACAAAGAAGTAGGTTATTTTTAGATTTGGACATTTTTGCAGAGATAACGTCACCTAGATGCATGAATCCGATTGGTTGAAAGGGATAGCTCAAAGCGAGGCTGGCGTCTAAATCCCGGCTAGAAGATTAGAGAAATATTAGTCTATGCGAAGTTATTCTTGAGAGCAGATGTGTTTTGAATAGCTCTGTATTTTTATAAGAAAGATGCCTATGATCAGTAGAATTTATTTCATTGAAATATATTCTGTACAAGCTGTTAAGTTTAAATAAAGTTCCTGTGTTATTGTTTCATCGAGGAATTCACTCAATTTGTATCCTAGATCGTCTTTGTTCAAAATAATATATTATATCAAGTCATAGTCCCCGGCAGCACAAGACTACTCTCCTATCAGCCAGCAACTTCTTATTGCACCTCAAGGAAAGCTAATGACGTCATTCATCATCAGGAGATAGACTTGTGACAATATCACCGTACCAATGTCTCATAATGTAAGAAAAATTGAGATAGAAAAAAGAAGAAAATATGAAATCTTAGGCTTAGAGATTAAGCGTTTATGGAAGTTATCTAAAACAACATTATACCCCATTGTTATATCAACCGAGGGTATAATAACAACTGACCTCACAGATACCTTCAAAGCCCTTGACATTCCTAGTAACATTCTCTTTGCCTGTCAGACGGCGGTTCTACTGCAGACCTGCCACATCACCAGAAAATTCCTCGGTGGAAACTGATAAAGGGACTACGATGAAATTAGTTTACCTTTAACGAAACTCGACACTGGCAGCGCCAGAGAATGAATATTCGTTCTTTTCTAACATGATAATAATAATAATAATAATAATAATAATTATAATAATAATACACTAGTCGACCGGCGGCATATCATACGCCGCTATTTTCCAAGGCAGGCCTTAGGCACTGCAACATATGCGACCACAGTGGGTATCGCACTTTCTTTGGACCCGTGCTAATTTTTAGGTGTATAAATTATTAAATTGAACCATTTAATAAAACATAACAGATTTCCCACGGCCTCTTGTTTTACCAGGAGCCCCCTGGAAATCTCCTGAAATGTTATTAAATGCTATGCCGCCGGACGAAAAAGTCCTGGAAATTTCCGGACATTATTAAAATCTTTTTTAAAGTAAAAAAAATGCTATGCTATTTTGTGAATGATAATAGTGCGGATTTTGACATATTATTTCCCATTCTTAACGTGCTGCACCATGGGATCTTCCCAATTGCTTGATATAAGTAAAGCGTGAATTCATGAATGAAAAATACTATGATAATGGCTAATTGACCTTAATTTACGCGATTTTAAGAATATATCTGCACTCATGTAACAATGCTTTAGAAAAACAAATTTGAATGTTAATTTGATTAAACGGACTATAATTAGTATGTTCATGAGCTAAAGCATAAAACTATCTCTGCGAAGAGAAGTTCTATAATCGAGCCATGGGATCTTCCCATTTACTTGTTATTATAAGTGAATTTATGAATAAAAAAATACAACAACATATGCGTCCACAGTGGGTCCCGAACTTTCTTTGGACCCGTGCTAATTTTTAGGTGTATAAATTATTAAATTGAACCATTTTATAACATGATATAACAGATTTCCAGCGCTAAAGTCAAACCTGAGAGTAGTATCTATCTGTGCATTGTCGTTCTAGTTTCAAGAGTTTTACGACACAATATAATCTCTTCCGGCTTCCACTTTTTTAACCTCCCTTCCATTCGCTACACAACTTCATAAGAGAGTTTTATGAAACAAAAATTTGTGCATTACTATTGTGTTCTTTATTTTATGTCTTTAAATTGTGTTTAATCTCTAAGACTGAGGATCATGCAATTTTTTTTTCATAATTTAGAAATCATAATTCAATAGTAGATACATATGTACATATATACATGTGTTTTCAAGTTACACGAAGTTACTTCCTTTTTCCAGTCTATATTTATTTATGTCTATGCTATTTTGTGAATGAAATAGTGCGGATTGGGTCCATGCACACCGCGTGCGTGCGCCATGGGATATTCCCTATTTACTTGCTGCTTGCATGTTGTTGTTGTTGTTTGACCTCTTACTTAGAGGATTATATATAAAGATTCTGGCAGGATGTCCTGCCCTATCGGAATCTGCCTACCTAGGTCGCCATAACCAAGTTGCAAAGCTAATACACCAGCACTTGGCTTTGACGCACAATTTGATCGGGAAGGATACTCCCCCTTATTACAAATACTCACCATAAAAGGTTCTCGAGTCTCCTGATCACCTGCTGTACTGGGACAGGCCTATTTTGACCGACAAAACGGTAGACTTTAATCGCCCTGATCTGCTGCTTATCGATAAAAAAGAAAAAAACGCTACCTTTATCTACGTTGCCGTACCACTGTCTCATAATTTAAATAAAACTGAGATAGAAAAACAAAGAAAATATAGGAACTACTACTACTGAAGTCCTGCCACATCGCCAGAAAATTCCTCAGTGGAAACTCTTAAAGGGACTACGATGAATTTTGCTTCTCTTTAACAAAACTCGACCCTGGCAGTGTAAGAGAATGACTACTCGTTCGTTTCTAACATAATACTAATAATAATTAAACGAATATGAAAGCTATCTATGGTAAATACACCCTGTTGTTATATTGACAAAAAGGGGAATAGACAACTGTCTTTGCAGACATATTTAAAGCCCTAAACATTTAGGTTACCTGACATTAGTTGGGGAAAAGTAAAGGCGAATCGGTCGTTGTCCTAGCCACATGACACCATCATTAATCAAGGGTCACAGAAATAGATAGCCTTTAATAATCTGCCTATAGATCGCATGGTCTGAAATGGGGAACTTTACTTATTCAATTTAATTTTAATAAAAATTATAGGTGAAATATCAAATCTGATATTAACTTCATTTAATTATTGAGCCCAGTGATTGGTAGAAAAACAAATAAATGCATGTAATTTTTTAGTTGGGATAGAATGACTATAGTTTGCTTTAGTATTTTTTAAAGTATATGGCTTGAATTCTTGTAGATTTAATTTATTTATGTGTTTCAGTAACTGACTAAACAAATTCATTGCTAGGCTCAAAAAGAAACTCTAGATTTGCTTTAGATTTTTATTGGAGGAAAGTTAACAAAAAAGCCCTTATGTCTACGCTCATTAAATTTAGTAATTGTGGCCTTTATTTTTAGTCAGAAGAGGGGGTTTAATCTCAAATCCCTTACACTTATGTTATTTGTTGAACCTTAGTTTTATTGAGGGGTTTATAACAGTAAAACCTCTCTATGTAACGCTCATAAAATGTAGTGGCTGTAGCTTTGTTAGCAGCCCCGAAAGGGGAAAAGAGGCTATTAGTTATGTGTGGCCTGTCTGTCCGTCTATCTGTCCATCCGTCCCGTTTAGATCTCAGAAAGTAGAAGAGAAAATGAAAATCGTAGATCACAATATTTTAGATCATTTAAAGTTCTGTTGCAACGGCTACTTTTTTTCTTTTCTAAAAGAAAAAAAAATCTTTTTTTAAATAACTTATACAAGCAGTTATTTTTTAAAGAGAAAAAATTTATTTAGTATGCATTATAAATTAGACCTAATTTAAGACAATTAATAATGTTATAAAATGCATTTTATTTCAAGTTTTTTTTTCAATTCAAGAGTATTAACTAACAACAAACTCTTGTAGCTCTTTATTGGGGTAGACGATCATTTACCATATGTATAACACATTTATGCAAGAGGTAGTAGATTTTTGTCAATTTTTTTTATATTTTAATTCTAAAGTTTTGTAACTTATGTTATACAAAGTACTATATTTACACACAAACAATGTTTACTATTTTTTTAAAGAGAAAAAAATCTACTTAGTATGCATTATAAGTTAGACCTAATTTAAAACTATAATAATGTTATAAACTCCATTTTCTTTTCCCCTTAGAAATTGCAGACATACGGTAATATTCAAATAAGAGAATTAGCCTTTACAAAACAATTAGATCAATTATAAGACTTTAGTTGGGCCAGATACACATCTAACTTTACATTCATTTCACTCTCCTTTGATCTGCTTGACCGCTGGGGCAGTGCATAAGATCTGTCAACCTTCTTTCTATATTCTTATCTGTCATTTGTCTGATAGACGGATGTTCTTTCTGAAAATATTGAAGCCTGCCTGGGTGGACCAATTTGTGGGCCGATTTTGAGTTCGTGGTTCCACACAAACTGTCTTTGTAACATTGTTTTGTTTTATAGGAAGGGGGATTTTAATATCATAACGCACCTTGGCTACGATTATGGAATTCGGTGACTAGTTATCCTTCAGTTTTTTTTACTGGCAAAAAATCTGGGATTTTAACTACAAAACCCCTTGAAAAGGGGGCTTTAATACAAAACTCTCTGGAGGGGTATTTTAATTGAAAAGTACATTTGCCTACTCTCCTGGAATTCTATAACTAGTTTGCTTTAGTATTTTTTTTTAATTGAGGAGGTGATTTTTAGTAACAAAATTCCATTAACAATGCTGAAGCAAATGATGTTAAAATTAAAATCTCCCCTCCAAATAAATTTAAAGCAAAGCAATCACAAATTACCCCCCCCCGGCCTCGAACCCAGCTCCCCTGGCTATTCCCATGATGTGTCTTACAGAAATTATTATTTTTATTATTTCACATTTTGTCTATAATTACTGTTGTAAATTCAGTTTAGGTGTGTATGGACATTATATTTGAGTAAAAGTGATGGAGAGTTTAATTCAAATCATAACCTTGTTTTTTTTGTTAAAAAAATAATGTATCAATATTAAAGATTCACAATTTTGGACTTTCAGTTATCATTGTGTCAAGTGTATTAGGCAGCGTGGCCGCACTAGCAGCCATTGTAACCTTCCTTGTGTTGTGCTTACGGTACAAAAAACATAAGCAGGTAATTATCTAATTATTGTTATTTTCATTGTCATTATTTATATCAATTATATTAAAGCTTATTGAGTTGTTTGTAGAAAGCTTCCGTTTCAGGCCTTGCGATGCATAGGGCATATGATGTTATGGTCATCTTTTTCTTTAGCCAACGGTTAAAGAGCAGGGTGTTATGTAGCCAAAACAATGATCAACTACCTTTTCTTTCCACAACGAAAGTCAGGTAGCCATTAGAGTTAGGTGGATTCAGAGGTGCCCTTAAAAATCCTGAAATACGAATCCCACATCTAAATCTAGAAACTAGACTACAATAAGTTTCAGATCTAGATTCTAGATCTCTAGATCTAGATCAGCACTGAGAATCGAACTCATGACCCCATGTTTGGAGCCAGGCGCTTAACCACTCGGCTGCCACACCCCCTGTTGTTTACATGGGCAAGGTAATAATAATCTAGTACAATGAAATTTTCTTTTTGATTTGGACATAATCTCTTCTTTTAATTGTCCTATTTATAAACAGTTTATTACAAATATGTTTTGTTCAGTTAAATTTTCTATCACAGAGATGCAGAATGTTATGGATAATCATAAGGCCCGTCTTCGAGTCCGAAGATTAAAGAGGAATGCAGTATTCACTGTAATGCGCAGCCCCAGCAGTAATCTACATATTTTGCCACATCCAGGACAATCATAACCATTGTCCGCATGTGGTTAATTTAGATTCTATTTACGCCGTCTTTGTTTGTCCTCGGCAGCGATTTTCTTTTGGTCTTTAATGTGTATCCCGCAGCCTTCGTGAGTGACTTCCAGTTGTCTCGTTCTGAGGTCGCATGCAACCAGGTGCTCTCTTCTATGTCAGCTATGGAAAGTTGACACCTAAGCTGGCCTTTGAAGCATTTCCGTGGGTGTCTCTGTTTTTTCGACCATACGGGATACGTGCCCTGCCCATCGAAATTGTCAGACTATAAGAAATCCCTCTATATCGTCAATATAGGCGTTCGCAAGGACATCACAGTTTGTTGTGCGGTCTTGCTACCTTATGTCCACGATGGAACGCAAGCATCTTTGGTGAAAGCGCTCAAGAAGTCTTATTTGTTTTCTGTATAGTGTCCATGTCTGAGAGCCATATAGAAGGGTTGAGAGAACCACCGGCAGGTAGACATTGATTTTGTTGGCAGGCGAAGCAACTTGTTCCGCCAAACTCTCGCCTGAAGGCGTCCGAAGTGCGCTACTGGCCAGACGGTTTTCAACTTCCAATAAGAGTGAGACGTCATTTGACACTATATTACCTAGATATGTGAAGTGGTCTAATACATTAAGGGGCTGTCCGTTTATCGTGATCCTTGGGGCTGAGTATGTTTTATTGGGTAACTTCTGAAACATGACTTCTGTTTTTTTTTGCGAGGTTTATAAATAAACCGAAAGAGGCGGCAGCGTATGAAAACTCGTTTACCGCGTTATGGAGATCATGCGCAATCATCGGCATACAGAAGCTCCGTTATGACCGTCTCCTTTGTTTTTGTATGGGATAGAAGACGTTGGAGATTGAACACATTGCCGTCTAAACGAAACCGGATGTAGATGCCTTTGTGCAATCGCTGCCTCATTTGATCCCGCATTACGCCAAAAAAAAAGATAGCGAATAGACTTCTCGATGAAATATTCAAAATGGGCGGTGTCACCCTAACCTAGAGGCTAACAGACTTGTTCGCTCTATGCTGGGAGAAATATATCGGATGCTTTGTGCTAAATTATACACTATAATTACTATTATTATATAAATACATGTTGACATTACACATTTTTCTAAAAACTAATTTCATTTATTTTCTCTAGATAAGTGTAAACCTAGAAAGACAAAGAATTCAGACAGCTTAGAACCGAACTAGCTTTCGTACCAAGCCAAGACAAACAGAGATTTTTTTAACATAAATGATCTGTGTTCATCTGTGCTTATTACTAAGTAAAACCTTTATCCTAAATTTATCTTACCGGCAAAGTGCCAAATGAATTCTCGATTTTCCACCTAACTTAGGCATTGTATAGATGATCGTGCAAAGCACAAGTTATATTTTTACACGACATGGCCTAAATTATACCGATGTACCCCCTCCCCTAAATTTTTTTAAAATTCAGTGGAGCTAAATAATAAAGTCAGTGTGTTTTTATAAAAAATTAAGAATAGTTAAAAAGTACTTTCTCCAAAAAATTATTACTATCAGGTGGATCTATTGGGCTTTGTTGCTGAACCAAAAATTATATATGTCAGACGCGATTAGCCGACATTTTCAGTAAAATAAATTAGAAACATAGACATAAATAAATATAGACTGGAAAAAGGAAGTAACTTCATGTAACTTGAAAAATTGTATAACTGTTGTATTCGGATTTCCGAATTATGAAAAATTAAAAAAAAATGCATGATCTTCAGTCCTAGAGATAAAAAAAAAATTTAGACATAAAATAAATTACACACAATTGCAATTCACAAATTTTCACTTCATAAAACTCTCCTATTGGCCAGTCTATATTTATTTATGTCTATGATTACAAAAGTCATTTTTCTATTGAAGAAATTACGAAGGCTCTATAATATACAACCACAGACCTATATATACTACAGTAGATATAGGTGTTTGTTTTGTAGTTACGATTTATTTAGGTGCTGTTTTACTATTACATACCAAGTATTAGAGTTAAGAAAACCCTAGGTTCATTTCTTGTGCAACGCTATTAGCTAACACCACATACATCTAACTTTCATCTCTCCATTAGTATATTTAGATCTATAATCTAATTCTTAATTCGTATATATATACAAATTGAAATGATTTAGTAATAGAATAGATTCTATCTTGAGACTAGATTGACAAGTCTAGCCTATACTATACCTATAGTAAGTTTTTTATTAGAATAAGTCTAAATGTGGGCTTGTTCTCCCTGGACATATTTTTATATGACATGTATTTTGTACATATGGTATTTCGTACTTGATTAGGCTAGATTTATTTGTATGTTATTATGTATTTTTGTTGTTACTACTTTTATAGGTTGGGGCTATTTTTATACATTCTTTTATTTTTTATTGGCTAGCCCAGTATTAGTATTTATACTTGCGCTTAGGATAGGATGGTTAATTGGCGGGTAGTATCACATGCGGCTAGTTAAAGAGATGACCAGTGTATGAAGTACATCTCTGTCTGTCTTACAATGGGTGATCTGGCTCGCCATTTTTAAATATTTCTGTACAAATATTTCTATACGTGGGACGGCCTGCTATAATTCCTGTCTGCTGTAACCACCGCTATTATTGCTGCTGTTTTAACTACTGCTTCTGTAGTATTTTGCCTTCAAAAGTTCTTAGTGAATAGTTTTATTAGTAAGGCGGGTTGTCGGAGAATTTTTTTTAGTGTATTGTAGATCTAGATCTAGTTGTAGATATTTTTAGGTTTAATATAGTATATATTTCGGATAAATGTAGTAAGTTGGTGTTTAGTTAGTTATTGTTCTGGTTAGTTTGTTAGTGTTTGTAGATTTAGTAGTCTATTCTTAGAGAATAGGTGTTTTAGATTTAGTGTTGCTTGTACTAGTTGTAGAATATTGATAAGTTTGGTTATTTATTGTTTGTAGTAGTATAGTGTCATAGTTATATTAGGGTGGTGGTTGGATTAGTCTTGGATTAGTGCTACCATCTATTACTAGAATAAATTATGTTTAGCAGGAGACTAGATCTCTATCGCCTCCTGGCCTGCTAACATAGACATTACTAAATGCTAAGGTTAATTTATTATTAGATATAGACATAGAACATATATTTAATAACACTGTAATACATTTACCATACTCTATACTTAATCCACAAGCCTAGATCTAGATCTATACAATATTCATTATAATATTTCTACTTATTTAATAAGTTAGTAGGCTACTTAGCTCTATTTTAGTTTATTAATGTTGATGTGTGTTTTATAT
>JADKLZ010023560.1:0-10945 GCA_021533235.1 Biomphalaria straminea | reverse complement strand
CCAAGCCAAGTTCAAGCGCCTCTTAGCCTCTCGACCACGCTTCCCACCAGGGAAAGACAATGTAATAGCTGATACATTATCACGATGTACCTAAGAAGGAAAAGATTTGGAAGGAAGTAAAGAAGCTAGGCCACGTCAACTTTGTTACAGCTGATTATTAAAAAGATTATTGTCAGTAAAATCATTTTGGTGGGAACATAATGATTAGCAGTGTAGTGAATAGACATGCATAAGAGATTGGACTATTTTGTAAATGTACATGTATATGTAAATATGTGTAAGTTAAAGTATTCGAAGACTATATGGAGTAACGAAACTTTGTTACAAGTGGGACGTATCGAGATGTTAATATATGGTGTTCTATTGAGGAGTTGGTGAAACCCAGACATTTCGAAATTTACTTTGGTCCGTGTTAGAAATATGCAACTAACATTAAACCAAGTCTAGTTCTTTAATGTTTGTTTCTTAATGTGTATATTTAAATATTTGTTTTGCCATAATTAAAAGGCAGTGAAAAACCTGAAAATTCTACAAAGACAGAAGTGCATAGAATGTGGAAGTTTGTCTTAACCAAGTCTAGAAATGAAAATGTAGTATTCTACTCAATTTCATTTGTCTTAGCCAAGTCTAACTTCGATGCTAAAAATAAATGTTGATGTTTATTTAAAACAAGGACTAAGTCAAACTCAAAGCATTTAAAAATACTGACAAGAGGCGATGACTCTAGGTGTCAGCTCGTGATGACAGTCTACCAAAAACTAACACATTGCTTACAGGCGCATTTCGTTTTTTTTTTTAAAAATCAACTTCAGAAGCTCAACATCTAAGGACTGCACCCCAGAGGGTCTAATTGGTAACGCCAATCTCGCTGCTGGTTGAAACGAGGCTAACATCGTCACGTGGTCTGTCATGAATGGGGAGGTGTTTGCGTGGGTGAGGGGAGCAGCCAGGAGTGTTTACTCACAGATAAAATGGACACACACAAGTATCCACTGTCTAGATCTGACATCCTCCGCACCCTCCCCGTCCAGTGACCACCACCTCTCGGTCCACACAATCCCCTGCTGCGCTTCATTCTAAACTCACTGAGTACACACACACACACACAGACCTTAAACCATAATAAACAGACATCAGCAACGTGAAGCACGGGCACTTTCGTGTCTTCCCAAAATATAAATGTATGGATAAGTTCATATCAAAAATTTTATCTTACTTTTCATAAGCGTGTTTTTATGCTTTGAAATAAGGATCCAGCTATAAATAGACTGAGGTCACTCTTGGGGTCAACGTAACAAGGGGAAGCCACTGTAAACTCTGTAAAAAAGGCTTTTAACATTTGGTAAGCTAAAAATAACGTGTTTAAATTTAGCTGTTGGCCATGACAGGGCCTACACATATAACGTCCTATAACAGGAAGAAGACTTTGTCTTCATCTAAATATATCTGGTGACATTAGGTTTTGTTCCCAACAAGTTTAAATATTTATTGAGATTGTTAGGACCTATTTATTCAATGATTGCATGAAGAAACAAAGTTTCGCTCAAACGATGCAAGGGTCAGAATGGGCGTAGCTAGGAATTTTCCATCGTTTGGGCGCCCGGGGGGGCTTTACCTCTTTGGGTGCCCTGCATTTTGCGTATTATTACATTTTTAATGTAAAAAAAAAAACCTCATCTGGGGGCCCCCTTCGAGTGGGTGCCCGGGGGGATTTTCAAATTCTCATCCCTCCTCCCCCCACCATAGCTACGCACCTGAGGGTCAATCATTTTTTAAATTGTTATTTTTATAAGATCCAAGTCTAATATGCATTTTGAACAATTCCATAACTTTTTTTTTCTCATGCAGGCTCATCTAGATGGAACCTTATTAATATTAGCAATGCTACATTTGATCATTACTTTCTAACCAAATCTATAATGCATAGGCATTGACATATTCCAAACTTGTTAGTGTTTTTCTGCCTTGGACAAAATTACGACATTTTTCATCTCCTAAGAATAAAGTCTAATAAATAAATACATGTTTCGCCATACTTTACATTTATTTATCTGGCGCCATCCTCCCTTATGTTAAAACATAATGGTGACTATATCAACTACTGCAAGATCGGGAAAAAATGGCGTATTATACTCTGTACTCTGCCAATGTTATAAAATTACTAGTGTGGGTATATGCTAGCTGACAAGACGTGGACCTGAACATAATTTTAATTAACTGCCGACCCACGCTTAATTTGTACAATTTATTCTTTCTTTGTTTATCACTCAGTAAATGAGAACATTCCTGCAGTATCAAACAGGACGTCACCATCCATTATTTGCACGTGCTAGCAGTAGGACTCCAGCATTACTTCCCTTAAAAAGTTAGTTGTAGGCATGGACATATATAAATATAGACTGGAAAAAGGAAGTAACTTCATGTAACTTGAAAACATGTACATCTATTGAATTCGGATTTCCGAATTATGATAAAATTAAAAATTGCATGATCTTCAGTCTTAGAGATTAAACAAAATTTAGAGACATAAAAAAAAGTACACAAAATTGCAATTCACAAATTTTCGTTTCATAAAACTCTTTTATTGGCCAGTCTATATTTATTTATGTCTATGGTTGTCGGACTCCAGCATCACTTCCCTTAGCAAGTTAGCAGTAGGAAAAGGAGAATAGAGTTATGAATGTACAAGTTTGGGAACGACGAGTGTTTATGTTTCTGAGAGAGAGAGAGAGAGAGAGAGAGACAGACTGGGACAGAGAGAGAGAGAGAGAGAGAAGATTGAGAGCGCAGGAGAAAGAGTGTGAGATTACGAAAAGAAGATTGAAAGAGAGAGAGAGAGAGTGTGTGTTTGAAAGAGAGAGATACATACAGTGAGTGTTAAAGAGAAAGTGAGAGAGTGGGAGAGAGAAAGAGATTGGTAAGAGTGAAGGCCTTGACCTTATCACAGTGTCAAAAGATCTGGCAATACTTTAAAGAAAGTTATGGCGCTGATAAGGACTCGTTGGAATGTGGTCCAAGTCTAAGAACATGTACTTGTCCATGGGGGTCCACAGAAAGATTTCCTTATTCAAAATGTTTATATTCATAACACGTAAGCAGGGGAGGAGCAATTTTTGTTTTCGTAAACATAATAAGGCATTTAGTACAAATATGAATAAAATGTTATATACCCCCACCCCATTTCACCGTACACAAATATCATCACGATCTTAAAACACATTTTCAAAAGTCGTGTCGAGTCAGCGTTTGACGCGTTACCATGGCTACGTCCATTCTTCAATGTCATCTTCATAATATTAAGTCTCTGACCAGTGCCCACAACGTAAAGACAAAGTCACAACCTTTGACCCAAACTATTAGTACATTAAGACTGAGATAGAGGCGTCACCACATATTTTGTATATGTTTTTTTTTTAACTGTCATGTTACACAATTCCAATCCCTAAACCTCACAGATGTTAGACACACGGGAGACTCAAAGATCTTCCTCAATCTACTCACAATCACTCTTAAATCTCACCATTACTTAGAAGTACGTGAAACTTTGACTAGAACTATCAATGAATGAAATGTAAAACTTGTAGACACACATAATGAAATGTAAAACTTGTAGACACACATAATGAAATGTAAAAGCGGAATACGGCTCGACGCAAGTTGAGAAGAGATGAATTGCTAACTAATAGCTAACTTAAACTACCAGATTTTTAGAGTCTTCTATGCTGCATGTTACAGTTACGAATTGTTACAGAGAGTTTTTAGTCAATAAAGTTATTTGAAGCCGCAAGTTGAATTGTTAGTCTCTTTGCAGTATTTTCATTTGTGTTTACTATATATGTATAGTACATTTAGCCAGAAAATTCAGAAATACGCAAAAATAGGATTTTTTTTTTCACTATTTGAACTTTTAGAGCAGTGGCGCAGCTAGGGTGGGGTCCAAATTTGAAAATCTTCCTAGGTTACCGGCCCTCATTTGAGGGGAGGGCCAAATTAATGTACGAAATTTGTTTTTACATCGAATATTATCTCGTGTCATGATGTCGAAAGTCAAAATGCAGGGGCCCCTAAAGAGGTGAAGCCCCCCAGGGCCCCAAAATCCCTAGCTACGTAACTGCTTTACAAGGCACACGGAATGTGTTATTAAATGGTAGGACAATGTTTGGCTGAGGGGGGACTCGAATGAACTGAGATGTCTCGACTTAACCGAGGGCGCTCAACTTGACTAATAATTAAAAATTCGAGATTTGACTCGAGATGCATCATGTTTGCAGAGCACCCAGAGGCAACATGGAAAACTTTTCCAAGATATCCTCCCCCCCCCCCAAACCCGTACCAAGTCCTCAAAAGAGATTGGGCCTGAGAGCACTCACCGTGCTCTAGGAGCAGAGGAGACGGGCTTTCAAAGGAAATAATGAAAACAACATGAGACGGGTTCGGGTCTTAAATCTGTGTTACGGCGGATACTTCTACGGCAGATCTATGTAGGAATCTAAACGCGGGGTGTTGACATGAAACAAAGTATTTACAAAGAAATCAAGGAATACAACAATAGGCCTGGAGATCTAGCCTAGTTTTAAAATGACAACACTAATTAGGAGGCGAGGTAAGCTTCAGTAAGAATAGGAATTATTGTTTATTACCTTACTTAATTTTAAACATTATCCATGTTAAATAAAACTGATATAAGAGTATGTATTAATTCCAAGACACTAGACTACAACGGCATCACAAATGACAACTCTAGAGCACTAGTGTTAGTCATCCTGCTGAATGTCTAGAGGTCAAAGTTCACAGTACAGACAACGTATCTAAAAAAAAATTATTTTTGTGTGTGTTTCTTTGGTGGTTAATTTCCCCAGGACTGACAACTCTACAACACCCATTCATTTGATAACCTAGAATGACGCGGATTATCTCCACTTATCTCCCATGGACGCCCAGCTGTTATGGGATGAAACTGTACAAGATAGTAGCAATGGGATTTTTTACTTGTGGGTGTGTGCGCCTGTGCGCTGTGACACAGAAAACAATGGGCTGATTTCAAAATCTAGAAATCTTTTAACACACGTGCATACTGACATGTAGATGTTTTTAAAAGGCGGTTTTAGTAGTGTAGAAGCTAACCTAACCTTTTGTTTTTACGCGCTCAAGGACACAAGCATCTCACTTGTTGAATATGGTGCACGACTTATCAAGGTAACTACTTTTGTAACGCCATATCATATCACTTTCAAGAGGCATCAATGATTTATATTATATTTTTTTTTTCCCAAACAGGTAGAATTTAAGAGGAAATACTAATTGTGTGTGTGTGTGTGTGTGTGTGTGCTATCTTTAAGTCACTATGACCTGAATTAGTGGCATGACTCTCTAAAATTAGGTTTCGAGGAAGCGCTTGGGCCCGGACCACATGAACTTATACACCCCACCACCACTTTTCAACTTCGAAAGTGAATCATGAGGCCCCACCATGTCATGACGTCAGCTTTGGGCCATTATTCTAAGAACTTATTAACTCGAGGTGTGTCCAGGGCTTATAGTACTTTCAATTTCGTTAGTAGATTGACTGGCGATATTTACAGTACATAATTGTGTGTATATTAATAATACCGATTTATTTCTTTTTAACGTACTTACAATTCAACAAAAAGTTGGTGACACAAAAATGAATAAAATATCCTAGCTATGTTTCTACGAAAACGGAGAACAGTTCCATTTTAAACTAAGGGGTCGTGATGCTAACATTTTGTGACGACCTAATTGAATGTATTCAAATATTTATTTGAAAGAAATGAACGTAAGACTATTTGATATAGAACAACGAAAAGAAAACACGAGGATTAGATGGATTACAGAAATAGGAATGACATTGAAACATTTCTATCTACCAAAAACTAATATGGTAAACCATTGTTTCCCAAAGTCGGATACGCCTCTGATACGTGTATTCCCAGGGAAAGAATTGAAAGGGGTTACGAGTAGTACCTCATTAACTAGGCTGATTTTATTTAAATTCCCATTTATTATTTTCAGTTGATAAATGCTTTTTAAGCATTTTTAAACATTAAGTGGAAAAACAATCGCTCCACAGAATTAAAATAAACTACCAGGAAACCAAAACGATGTCATCCAAACACAAGCCATTTGATCCTTCTCGTTGATCCAAATAAATTTTTATTTATAATAGAACTTGCATTCATTTTATTCAGAATTTTCTTTTTTGTTTATTATTATTATGATAAAAGAACGAGTATTCTTTCTCTGGCGCAGCCAGGGTCGAGTTTCGTTAAAGGGAAACAAAATTCATTGTAGTCCCTTTATCAGTTTCCACTGAGGAATTTTCTGGTGATGTGGCAGGTCTGCAGCAGTACCGCCCTCTGTAGGTTACAAAAAAAAATTTGATTGTTGGAAAAATAAACCAATTTGGGGAGGGGGGTACGAAAATTCTAGAAGGGGTAAAAATAGGTCATACGTTTGGGGAAACACTGTGGTCAATCGATCAGACTCAGAACTAAAACAAAAACAACTAATAAATAAA
Organism: Biomphalaria straminea; assembly: GCA_021533235.1. Classification (NCBI taxonomy): domain Eukaryota; kingdom Metazoa; phylum Mollusca; class Gastropoda; family Planorbidae; genus Biomphalaria; species Biomphalaria straminea. The sequence goes on along the minus strand of JADKLZ010023560.1, from coordinate 4,407 downwards.
AGTCTATAATGCAACAACTCTTGACAGAATCTAGGACGTATCCAAAACTACAGCCGTGAAATGTATCACTCTCATTCGACTAGATTCAACTAGATTAATGCCACTCGTACAATGACTCAACTGAGAGAAACTTAAGAACACAGGATTACAAAAAGTTAAGTAGTAAAATACATAAAACAATGAACTATGACTTACAATAACATATCAATAATAAATAAAATACTCAGAAAGGTATAACAATAATACTGGAATAAATCTATTTTAATATGTTAGTGCGAATACCACGAACTGCTTGAATCAACTAAGATAACAATGAACTTTGCATAAAGTCTCTAGTTCACACGAATGACTTTAGTAGCACACGCATACCAGTGGTACATAATGATGGAAAAGAAACATGCAAGAACGATAATCTTAAATTTCTTAAATTTGAAGTAATCTCATTGTTGTCTACCTTGCATCTCGAACTGACTACATTACCATCGTGTTTAACCCGGTTCAGAGTTCCAGTGATGGGAATAAAATGCATCAAGTTTTAAAAAAATTATATACAATAATAATAATAACATTCTCGTTGCCTGTCAGAGGGCGGTACTACTGCAGACCTGCCACATCACCAGAAAATTGCTGGGTGGAAACTGATAAAGGGACTACGATGAATTTTGTTTCCCTTAAAAAAAGACTCGACCCTGGCTGCGCCAGAGAATGAATATTCGTTCTTTTCTAACATAATAGTAATAATAATAATAATAACATCCTCGTTGCCATTCAGACGACAGTACTGCTGCAAACCTGCCACACAACCCAAAGAAAGTTCCGCACTGGAAACTGATAAAGGGACTAAATGTATTTCGTTTCTCCTCAGTTCCTCTCGACCATGGCAGTGCCAGAGAGTAAATACTCCTCGTTCGTTTCCGACATAATAATAAACTATATAATATAAATTGTATATTCGTGCTATAAATACTTCAATAGTATTTCCATCAGCCTATATGCTAGTTTCTTTTGTAATTCAATAAGTTTCCCTTGTAAGAAAAGCTTCTTTTATATAGGCCATAATATTAGTGCAGTCTGTCCAACAATCACGTTCACATCTCAAAACCATATCGCGCCATGGAAGCTCCGATTAGCCCTCTGATTTTGGTTCAATAGATTCAACAGCTACTTTCGGTTTAATTGTGCAGTTATCGTTAAAACTATTTTTGCATATTTCATGCAAATGCTTAACAAATTTTAAAACAAAATTTGAAAGTTCGTGTTGTCCCCAATTTTCATTCTGAAATGCTGTACATTTGTGTGTAACGAACGACTGAAGCGCTTTGATTATCTTAATTGTTTGTTTATTTATTTGTTTGTGTGTATGTATGTGTCTCATTTGGATGTCTAGTTTAGGATGTGTAATAATACTGAATACTCTGTAAAATGTCTTCGATATAAATATTTCCAAAAAGGTGTTTTTTTGTTTTATATTTTAAAGAGATTGCAGACAATATGATTAGAACATGAATTATGTCTTGTTTTTCTTAAACTTAAAATTGGCTTGTAAAATTGAACGATTTAATTTTTTTTTAAGGTCTTTGAAATCTCTTAAATCCCAAAACAAAACAACAACAAAAATGATGTTAAATTGAAAATGTATGGACTATTTATTTGACATAAAAAGAGACACTTAGTTACGTTGGAAGTCTTTTGTTAACTAAGCCCTCATACCTGTTTGTATGTCTATCTGAAAGTAATTGTGACTACATGCTTTAGAGGCTCTTGCATTTTGACATTCGACATTATAACATGAGATAATGGCGATAATATTTAATGTAAAAAGAAATTTCGAAAAATTATTTGGGGACCACCTCTCAAATTTGGACCCCCCTACACCACCCTAGCTACGCCACTTTACAACTAACAGGATTTAAACACTTGTATGTTTTATGAAGCAACTTCACGAATTGCTGTAAACCAGACTATATTTTACTTTCTTATAAAATCTATATCAAGCACTAGCCTTATCATTTTGATGGATGCTATAATCTATAAATACACACAGTCTTTTTCTATAAAACAAACTTATAAAAAAATCTGTCTAGAAAAAAAAATTAAAACAAACTATTTTTAGTCAGCGTTAGCGTTGCATTTCCTGTGTTACCCATTCAAGTAAATAGACAGATTTGCCATTTAGGCTAGTTCGAAGAGAGAGAGAGAGAGAGAGAGAGAGAGAGAGAGAGGACATAGAGAGGTTGTTTGACGTTTCATATATACTATTAATTTATTGTTATTCATATATTATTGATACTTTCAAAAAGTCTGGCGCCATCTAATTGTTTATTTATGTTCATATACTAAACGCCCTACCAACGTGTGTGTAACAGCCAATAATGTGTGTAGTGTTAACAAGTACAGACTCCCGACAAGACTAATCATAAACACAATACCAGAACAGAGAGTACATCCATGGTCTCCATTCTGACCATTTGAATGGAATAGATCTTAAACTAGACTTATTAGAGCTCAAATGAGGCTCAATAGATCTAGAAAGATGTTCAATAAATCTCAAACGAGGCTCTTTAGATCTAAAAAGAGGTTCAATAAATCTCAAACGAGGTTCTATAGATCTAAAAAGAGGTTCAATAAATCTCAAACGAGGCTCTATAGATCTAAAAAGAGGTTCAATTAATCTCAAACGAGGCTCTATAGATCTAAAACGAACGTTTGAGGTCGACCATGTGAAATAAGCGATAATAAAGTGATCTCAATAGTCTATGCTTTGTTATCGTTAGTACAGCACTTATACATTGAATCTGTTTTCAGTTTCCAGTCATTTAATATGTTTTAAATAAGCTTGCTTAGTTTATGCATATTTGTAATAAAGTTTCTTATTTTGAGTTGGTAGCCTCAAGCTACAGCGTGTAAAATACATTGCCTTTATCTCAACATAAGAAATAGACACGCTCCCTTGTATATAGAATATCTTCTAAATCTTCCTCATGGCTGAGCTCTACACAGCGTTAGATAAGACATTCACAATAAGTCACTTAAGTGGCGCTGTCATCTAGGATTGGAGCTGAGTAATGTGGGGATTTACCTTTTTTTTATTAAACATTTTTTTACAAAGCTTATATCAATTCAATCTGTCTGGTCCATAGTTTGTACACGTAGGTTCTCCCGCACGCAATCTCAGATCCAACTGAAATTTTGCACAATGGGCCTCATCCACCAAACGTAAACAAACAACATTTTCTCTATATGTTCTATACAAATTAAGATATATGTAGGATTGTCACGTGATACGTAATTTTCATTATTTTATCTATCTTATGACGTGGCTAAATTTGTTTATTTACAATTGGTGAATGAGGTCCATTTATTCTTTTACCTGACAAGACAAAAAATGAAAATAAAAAAATAATTAACCAATTAGTTTTTTTTTTCAAGGTTTTTATTAGTTAATTAACTATTGGAAATTAATTATCTCGAACAAGTGAAAGAACTTGTACTTGACTGATGAATTATCCCCATTGAACTTTGTTGCTCGCTGGTTTTAAGTCTGAAGCTAACAATAGATAACTATAAAACCTTCATTTTTTCTTAAATGATTCGCTGGCAGAGTGATTAATGTGTTGGCCTGAGCAGGCTTTAGCCCTCCAGTTCAATTTCAGGTCTTCTATCTTTTAAAAAAAAAATAAATGTTTAAAAAAGCGATTACCCAGATACCCCTTTCTTTCTCCTTTTACCGCTTGCCAACTGGTCCAGACAAACATAAAATTGCGCTAAACAAAAACCATTGGTGAAAATATTTGCAGTCAAGCAGATTTATTATTGTCAGTCTAGATCTATTACAAATATAAATACAAGACTGATCCAAACTTATTGGTACAACCACCCTTAATATACGCTTTGATTTTTAAAAAGTATTTTTCTGATTTTCTTGATTTGACACTGAATGTTAATATAACATTGATATTCTTTATAACCATCCCTTCTTTTGTTTCTACATATTTGAGCCTATCCGCCAACATTGAGTTGACTTCAACACACACAAATGCATCATTTTAACCAGACCTTCTCAGATAACACATTGTGCCCCCCTACACGCTACACACAGTCACAGAGAACTGAACATTTCCTGGTTTTAATGTCATACCTCATTATTTATAGCGCTGAAAGGAACCCAGTGTTGAGAATCTGAAGAAGGATTGAATAGCTGCCTTTTTATATAGATCTAGATGTAGATTCTTAGTGCTATCCGTCATTTGAGAATTACCTTCATAAGAATACACTTACAACTTTAAATGTAATAAACAATTTAGTTATCAGTACACAAGGGCTGACTACGCCATATTTTTTTTAGTCCAATTTAGCCTATAGCCGAATTAAAATTTCTATTTTTTTTTTAAACTGACAAATTTAAAC
>JADKLZ010023536.1:0-10140 GCA_021533235.1 Biomphalaria straminea | reverse complement strand
GGTTTATTTCCGTGTATGCGTTAATTTGTAACTGAACAGCTATCAAGAACAGAAATCAAGCAAGTGGTTATCTGAAGAAGTTCAAGTGTTTACAAAAGTTTCAACAAATTGATAGAAGAATTTGATTTATGTGCATAACTCTAATTAGCTCACCAAAAAAAAAAAAAAAGACCGCCTTTGGCATGCGTTTGTCTGAGATTCTTCTCTCATACAGGATACTGCTCTGTCAAGAGTAAATGTCGGACTTAAACAATTCCCTCTATACAAAGACCAAGGATACATATTTGAGCCCAATAGAAAATTGGCTGCCGAGGACAGACACAGACGCGAAAAGAAAATCTTAATCGACCACCGGAGGACAATGGTTATGCTTGCCCTGGATGTGGCAAAATATATCCACTGAACAAGATATCTAGCTAGCGGTCAACGAGTTTGCTATTCTGCAGCCACTTTTGATTTAACTATAAACCTCAGTAAAAAAAAACTAAGGGTAACCGTTAGGGTGTGGTAAAGAAAGGCCCAGGAGATATCTGAATGGAGGGATGTGTAAAAGCAGGCCATTTCCTTCCATAGGCTGTAGCACGAGTAGCAGTATTATATAACCTTTTTAGTATAAATTATTTAACCGAGCAAGGCTCGGCCACCTGATATTAGTAATAAACAAAATAAAAAAATTCCTTTGAAATGTGAAAAAGTAATTACAGAGAGAAAGAGTTAAATAAAGCTATAGTAAAAAAATGTAATTTGACTTAAGTTGATTACTAAGTAAGAAACTAGTAAAATAATAAGGTCATTCTAAAATTTCTAATACAAGTATTAATTAAAATTGTGATAATGATTTAACATAAAAGTCAGGAGGATGTCTGAAGACCCCAGCCTGTTCATCAATACGACATCTAATTAGCAGGGAAAACTTTTTGTGTGCAAATAATTAATTTTAATTGCATTTTAAATCGAGTACTTTCAAACCAGGACGTTTTCCTCAATTAATGATTTCCCTTGACTCGGTCATTAGCTTACGGCTACAAGGGAGTGAGGAGGCTGAGCGGTAAAGCGCTACTGAACCGGGGTCCGGGGTTCGAATCCTGGTGAAGACTGGGATTTTTAATTTCAGGATCTTTGGGCGCCTCTGAGTCCACTCAGCTCTGATGGGTACCTGACGTTAGTTGGGGAAAAGTAAAGGCGTTTGGTCGTTGCGCTGGCCACATGACACCCCCGTTAATAGTAGACCCCAGAATTCAGATGACCTTTACATCATCTGCCCTATAGACCACAAGGTTCTGAAAGGGGAACTTTACTTACTTTACTTACAAGGGAGAGAAAGTGGGCGCGAAGAAAGAAAAAAGAGACGAAAAAGAGGTGAAAGAGAACAAAAGAGAAAGAATACAAAGAGAAGAAAGAGAGAGCGCGAAATAGAAAGAGTGCGGATACAACAAAAAGATAAAAGAGATGAAACAGAATAAAAAAGCAGAATATAAAAAAAAATCCATTTTTTAAAAAAAGCAAAGCTTATCTAAAGGGAATCAACTTGGCACTTACAACTAGATCTTTTTAAAGAGAGAGAGTTAGAATTTGTGGTCTATAGGGCAGATGATGTAAAGATCATCTGATTCTGTGGCCTAAGGTTAACGAGGGTGTCACGTGGCCAGCACAACGACCAACCGCCTTTACTTTTCCCCAACTAATGTCAGGTAACCATTAGAGCTGGGTGGACTCATAGGCGCCCAAGGATCCCGAAATAAAAATCCCAGTCTTCACTAGGATTCGAACCCGGGACCCCGATTCAGAAGCCAAGCGCTTTACCGCTCAGCCACCGCACCTAACATAGTTACGAGTAATTAATTGACTAATAGTTAATCTTTAAAAATTGATTCGTATCTTGCCTATGAAATGAATAATTATGCAAGATTTCAGTTTGATCCGAGATTGAATGTGAGAGAAATAATGGGCACAAACGTTTTACTAGACAGACAGACAGACAGGAAGTTGATACCTGGAACTAGCTTTGTAAAAAGAAAGATTGAGGACAAGCAGATGAAAGAGAGAGAAAAGAAAAAAAAAGACGAAAGAGAGAAACAGGTAAGAAAAGATAGGATAAAGAGAAGAAAGAGAAAGTGGAAAGAGAGAGAGAAAAAGAGATATTGAAAAATAAAGAAGAGAGAACAGATAAGGAAGTAAAAAAAAATATGGAAAAATAATTTTGAATGAGGAAAGAGGAAGGGAGGGGAGATAGAAATGGGAGAGCTACTACGAAGATTGAACCTCAATTTTAATGAGTTTGATCATTATGTGACATTTAAAGGGTTTTAATTATAGATGCACATGTATATCTTTTCAATAAAACTTTTTTCCCCCTTTCAATATCAATATCAATTATCTCAATAAGTTCTACATCATCTGGTATAAATACTTAAAAGAACTGAATAAATACATTGTAATAGATGTCCATTACTTTAGCGCCAGGTACGTACAATGCATATATTATATGCTATCCGTCAGTCTGGCTATCTATCTATCTATCTATCTATCTATCTATCTATCTATCTATCTATCTATCTATCTATCTATCTATCTATCTACTTATCTAACTTTCTATCTATCTATCTATCTATCTATCTATCTATATCTATCTGGAGGCGCGGTGGCTGAGCGGTAAATCGCTTGGCTTCTGATCCGGGGGTCCTGGGTAAGAATCCTGGTGCAGACTGAGATTTTTATTTCCAGATCCTTGGGCGCCTCTGAGTCCACCCAGCTCTAATGGGTACCTGACAGTAGTCGGGGAAAAGTAAAGGCGGTTGGTCGTTGTGCTGGCCACATGGCACCCTACTCGTTAACCGTTAGTCACAGAATCAGATGACCTTTACATCATCTGCCCTATAGGCCACAAGGTCTGAAAGGGGAACTTTACTATCTATCTATCTATCTATCTATCTATCTATCTATTAGGGGTGTACCGGATAGTACTTTTTGATATCCGGCCGGAGCCGGATATGACCGGATAATAAAATTTGATATTCGGCCGGAGCCGGAGCCGAATACCTAAGTATCTTGTAAATAACTTGTATTGCTGAAAATTTTACGAAACTGTTATATAACATATCTATATTTGTTGGTATTATTTTTTTTTCCTTTTATATATCTTATTGTTTTAAACTCTGTTACTTATTGATTTATTAAAGATTAATAGTATTTATAAACAGAAATTAATCTGTGTAGCATCATCATGAATAGCATGAACGTGTCTGTGTGTATGTACGACGCCACCAACCATATAGGCTGTGTGTTGGAGGGTCACTGTAGAATATGTTAGTATATATTTTACTCTCATCTGGCTTGTATGGTGGTTGAATGTATGTGTTCAAGAATTTCGAACAACAATCGGTGATCAGACTTGTATTTTTAAGTCCAAAGACTGTTTCTGGTTCTGGCTTCAAGAACTTAATACTGATAGCTGTTAGTTAATAGTTGGAATCTGAAGCGTAGTAGGTCATATATTTATTATACCTTTTCGGCAAAAGATATTTTATTAACAGCAGGAACATCCATTACACCTACATTATTGATGTTCAGATCTACTAATAAATAGATCAAAGAGCATTAGGTAACCAAATATAAACGAAAACTCATCCACACCCTACGTACCAAAAAAGAAACGTAAATGGATTTTGTGTTCGATTGATTGTAACAACCTGGTCAGATAGACGCGCGGCAGATTCCAGCTCCAACCTCATCGTGGTTGCCGCGTGAACACCCCGCTCCTCAGAGGGGTGGCCAATAGGAGCAGGTTGCTTGCCACTGATGAATGAGCAGTCGGCAAGTGTAAAAGTCAATCAAAGGGGTTATGTCCAGCCCCCCCCCCCTGTGGGGCCCCGGGGCAACGGTGAGTAAGAGACCTAACGGGATCTCCGAAAAGCGGATAGCGCTGGACACCAACTCGAGGGTTGGTCGGGTTCTCCTGGGACTCGGCCGATTCGCGGGTCTCTCTTTTGGGCAAGAGCTGGCCTGACTGGTGCGGCCTTCGCGGGCTGTATCGGGTGGGCCGGCTGGCGTCCACGAGCTAGGCTCTAACTAGCCCGTCCCCTGTGAGGTAGTAGAGTATCGCGCTTCCCAATAGTAGGTACGAAACTGGGGATATCAAACAATCCTCACAGAACCACTCCTCACGTAAGTGAACTCTTGCCATACGGAGGTGGTGAACATTGGTGCGGACTTACCCACACCAAAGAGTTGCGGACTCTCTTGCAGGCCCATTTACACACTGCCCCTAAAGTGGCAATAATTAAGGCCGCCAACGGCCTTCGCTCCCATACAAACATGAAAAGCACAACCAAATCAAAGAAAAGCGGGTACGAGCAGACCCGAACAGGCTCCGTTGAACGGGTGGTAGGCGGTAGGCTCGACATCGAAAAATACTCTACTACTCGCCCCGTGGTTCCGAAGAACCCTACGAACCGCGACAAATTAGCGAGGGTTCCTCCCCTCAGGACAAAGACCTCTTCTCAGGCTACACTGCATTCGTTCTTCCCTCGGAAGAACGGTAGCCAAGGTGTGACTAACCAACCACACCAACCTGGTGATCATGTCCCGCACCAGGCCGCACCGAACACGACAAAACCAGCAGCGAGGGCCGATGGCCCTTCTGCACAACAACAACCTGGTGAACATGTCCCGCACCAGGCCGATCCCACTATAACCAATACCACAGCGAGGGCCTTCGGCCCTCCTGCGCGTCAACCATTACAACGGTCAGTCGCACCCAGTCCTATTCCCTTAGGGTGCAACAAGACCCCCAAAATCAAGATAATGCAGCTCAATATCTGCGGATTGATTCCCAAGATACTTGAGCTCACGAAGCTCCTCCATGAGAGGGCAATAGATGTCGCGCTATTGCAGGAGACTTTGGTAGGCAATAAGCGCAGTAGCCACATTCGTGGCTACACGACCTATAGGTGCAAATGCACAGATTGCAGGGGAGTCATAACTCTGGTAAGAAACGGAATGGTAGTTTCTCAGAATCCTGGCCCTCAACGCGGGCGTACCGACGCCATCTCCTTAGATATATACAAAGCTGGGAGAAAATACACGGTAATAAACTGTTACAACCCACCAAAGCATGAGATTGCCTTGGATCTAGGCGATAAAACATTATTCACTAGAACACTAGTAGCGGGCGATCTCAACGCCAAGTCTCCTGCCTGGGGCTATGACGCAACCGACTCCTCGGGCCAAAAAGTCCATGAAATTCTCAACACTACTAACTTGTTCTGTCTTCAGAACAAACACAGTCCGCCAACCCTCTTTCATACAGGCAACGGGTCTCAGTCGAGACCTGATCTCACCCTTATCTCTGCCGATCTCGAGGGGAAAACCTCTTATAACGTGCTTGAGGATGTCGGAAGCGATCATAGACCCATAGAAATCACTATTGCCCTCTCAGAGGCCAGAGGTGTAACCACAAAGAGGCCCAGAAAATGGAGTTACACTAAAGCCAACTGGCCAGCTTTCGAGGCGGAAGTCGACACCGCCTTGTCGGAATTAGCGGTGGAGGATGGTACTGTCGACAAAGTTTACGGCGAAATCACTGCAGCGATCTTGGGTGCGGCTAGGAAGCTAATCCCGCGGACCTATCCCGGCATACGGCATAGACCCGCCTGGTCCCGAGAATTAGACAGAGTAGTCAGGGCCAGGAAGAGGGCGAGAAGACAGGCGCAAAGAAAGGGAACCCCCGAATGCCGCAGGGAGTTCAACCGACTATGTCGGAAGGCCAGCGAGGTGGCCCAACGCGTGCGGGCGGACCACTGGAGGGATGCCTGTGCCGGGCTGGATCTTCGGGATACTTCTAAAGCCTGGCGTCTTCTTCGAAATCTTGAGGCCAAAGATTCGGTGCGCACGGTCACCCCACTATTGTCACCCAGTGGGGATCGAGTAGCCAGTGATAGGAAGATGGCCGACTTGCTTAATAAACATTTCGCTTCAATAAGCAAGTCCGAAAAGAAGTCGCCAACGTCTATAGCCCTCAACAAGGAGCGTAAGAGACTCGAGAGGGAGTCGGATGGATCAGAAGACTTGGACACGTGTAATGCGCCCTTCTGCCGTGCTGAGCTAGACAGAGCGATTGCTAAGTGTAAAAACAGAAAGGCTCCGGGGCCGGACAAGGTAACCCCTGAGATGGTAAAACACCTCGGGGGCAGAGCAAGGGACAAACTCCTGGAGTTTGTGAATCGGACCTGGGCAGAGTCCAGACTGCCCAGGGCCTGGCGCTGTGCTACCATTGTTCCAATACTCAAAAAGGGCAAAGACGCGACTAGCGTGGAGTCCTACAGACCCATATCCCTGACCTCTGTTATCGGCAAGATAGCAGAACGAATGGTCAACGAGCGGCTAGTGTGGAGCTTCGAGAGTGCCGGTATCCTAGCGCCAGAGCAGGCTGGCTTTAGGGCAGGCTTGAGCCCAATCGACCAGGTCACGATATTCATGCAGGAGGTGGCCGACGGGTTCCAGAGGTCCGAGAGCACATACGCAGTCCTTCTTGATCTAAAAGAAGCATACAACCGAGTGTGGAAGCAAGGCCTCTATCTAAAGCTTAGAGCCATGGGCGTACGCGGGCGGACCTATAACTGGATTAAGCAGTTTCTAACGGACAGGAAAACACGAACTTATTTCCAGTACTGTCTAAGTGAGGAAAACACCCATAGCCAAGGGTTACCTCAGGGGTCCGCCCTATCATGTATCCTTTTCATGGCCTATCTGAACGATTTGCCCAGCTCACTAAGGTGCCGTAGACTGCTATATGCTGACGATATTGTCCTCTGGTCAACCGGGAAGAAAGCTGACCAAATACAGGCAGCATTGCAAGCCGACCTCCATACCATCTCTCTGTATTGCAAGAAATGGCAGATTCAGATAAACGTTGCCAAAACGACCTGGTCCCTGTTCAGCCTGGGAATCGACATTCTTGCGGCCCCATTCGAGCTTCAACTCGGTGGGCTGCGACTCCAGCGCGAAAATACGCCAAAGTATCTAGGCATCACCCTAGATCGTAAGCTCTCAATGCACTTGCACATCCAGGAAGTGGAAAGGAAAGCCTCGGAGAAGTTAGGGTTATTACGAAAGCTAGCCAGTACCAAGTGGGGTGCCCGAGCTGACATGCTCCGCACACTGTACACAGGGGCTGTCAGGTCCCAAATTGAGTACTCCCTGCCCGTGCAGGTGTACGCAAGCAAGACAGCCCTCGAATCACTCGACCGTGTACAGGCCCAAGCGCTGAGATTCATTTGCGGCACCTATAGAACGAGCCCAATTTCCGCTGCAGAAATAATGTCGAACGTGGCTCCTCTAAACTTGAGGAGAGAGCGCGCCGTACTAACAGCCCTGGAACGCTACAAAAGGGGCGAACCAGGGCTACCGACTCACACCTTAGTAACTCAGTGGAGAGCAAAACGACGGATCAAACGGCAGTCCTTTATGCACGTCGCGGAAAATTTGAGTGCACAAGCTGGGCTCTCCACTGATCGAGTCCCCATTAGAAGGATAAGTACGTGCCCGCCCTGGAGGAGACTGCCCACCCCTCCCATAAATTTCACCATCCAAGGGATGGAGGGGGCCACAAAGCGACATATACCCCCGGATTTACTCAGAAAAATGGCACTGGCCACATTAAAGACCTACCCTCCCAATGCCATATTTTGCTACACAGATGGGTCGGTCCTGAAGGACCCCGTTAGAGCTGGGTATGGGGCCTATATCAGCTACCCAGATACCGAACCAGACAGGCTGTCAGGCACATGCGGCCTCGCTGCATGTAGTTTTGACGCCGAAATCACGGCGATAAATGTAACCCTAAAACACATTCTCCAAAAGTTGAGTGAAAAGCAAACCGTTGCGACTACCGTTGTAATGGTTACCGATTCACTGTCCTGCCTCCAAGCCATGGCCGGCTTAGGGGGAAAATCCGAACTGGTTGAAGAGGCATTAGGCGCCGCAAATAACATCCGCCTACTTATTGGAGTTGTCACTTATATGCAGTGGGTGCCCTCGCACTGCGGCGTGAGGGGCAATGCCGCGGCTGATGCTCTGGCAAGACAAGGAGCGCTGGCCGTGCCCACTTTCGAAGCGCCATGTACGTTTCAACAGGCCACGACCCAAATCCGAGAGTGGGTACATGAACGATGGTTGAAATCCTGGGATGAGTCCAAAAATGCCAGGGGAGTCTGGCAGCACATGCGCCACCCAGATCGAGGAGACCCGTGGTGGAGGCTAAAACGGTCGGAGCAGACCACAATTGCACAGTGGCGTACGGGACACTGTCCCATAGGTGCGTATTTCGCACGGTTCCGGCCCAATTTTGATGCCCGTTGCCGACACTGCGGGGATTCAGAAGAGACGGTGGTGCACGTCTTGCAAGAGTGTCCGCAGCTCCGCGAGCTGCGGGGAGACGCATCCGGTGAGCACTTTGTATGGAAGCTTTGAGGCACTACGCCGCACAGCAGAGTTCATTTCCAGGGCAGTACGGGAGACCTGAGGTCTCCCTGCCCTGTTTTTCATTTGGAGTTCATCTCAGGTCAGATAGACGTAGTGAATCTACACATGTTGTCCTAGTGTAGTGTGTATAGATGATTGTGTTGACCTTCACGCGTTTTTTTTTTTCATTTGGGCATACGCAATAGTGTTTAGTGTGCAGGCAAAAAAAAAAAAGATAACACATTGGTATGGTCAGTCAAGCAAATAGATAGGCTAAATTATCCGTACACTAGTTACAGAGGTCAAGTGTTTCTTAACATTCCAGCATATTATGGTGCTTTAGATCAATTTATTTTCTGTGATGTTAAATTTTACTGTAAGGTTTTCCTTTATGCCCTATATATTAAGTCAATAGGATTAGGCAATGAAATTAGCTTTCTTTCTAAAGGTTTTAAGACTAGGAAAAAACTACATACACCCATACATTTCTCTCCAAGTAAACAAACTTAGTGACATCATCTGTTGACCTATAGACAATGTCAATATGTCTTAACAATTTGCGTTAATCCATTCTGGCTTAAGAATGGTCAATGTCCATCAATACATTGTCATGGGTTAAACAAATAAGAAGTTAAGGGTGTTGAGTCTCTTGTGCCCTCCCTTAAAGATACCACACCACTGGTCAGTGTCTGTTTGGCTTGTAGTCCAGCCTCCTAATTGAGACTTAGGGCCTAACTCAAAGTAAACAAACTTATTAACCGCCCAATACTGCCAATAGTATAAAAGGTGTGGCTTGTGGTCCTCTGACCCTTTGATTGACAACCTATCTCATAATAAACAAACCCAAACCAGATTAACCTTATAGAGAGATGGCTTGTAGTCCCGCCCCCTAATAAAAATTCTTCTCCAAGTAAACAAACTTAGTTCCCTCTTAAGATAGACCTCTAGACAGTGTCAACACGTTGACATCTGGCTTAATGTGGTCAGCTGCCTATCTGTGATCTCAATGTTATGGACTAAACAAACAAAAGGAGGTGGGGGTTGCTCATCTCTACCTCTGGAGATATACCCGCACATCTAGACAGATTATCAGCGTGACGTAGTTAATGAATATTACATGTTTACTAGAACACTCAGAGGTCAAAACAGGCTTTTAAAATGTGCCAGACATCGCTGTTATGTATGTAATGCGAATGTACAGTTTTATTTCTATTTAGATTAACACGCCTTGTCTTTGTAGTAAATAAGATTTCATGCATAGTCATTGTTTATTGTTTTAAAAAACACATTCTTTTATTTGAAACAAAAAAAAAGAAAGTGTATTTCAGAACTGACATTATTTAATCATGTCCACTTTAGGAATATTTGTATATTTTTATCAGCATGGAGATTTAGTTTAAACTTCTTGTTGGACATCGTTTATCAGCGTCGACACCTTTATATTGTTTGTCTTTCGCCTGTGTTGTTTCGATATTTGTTACCTCTGAATGTCGTATCTGGAAAAGACTTAGCGCGCGGAGGCGCCTAACAATATTAAAAGAAATGCAGGTACTACGCTGTAGTTTTTACTATCCGGTTTACTATCCGGTAGTGATATTCGACCGGAGCCGAATAGTGCCGGATAGTGAAAAAATGCCGAATATTCGGCCGGAGCCGGAGCGACTATCCGGTACACCCCTA